>PNEQ01031468.1:11123-74466 GCA_003012365.1 Medauroidea extradentata
CAACACCTCGACAGTTTAGGCCTCAGGACCTAGTATATGCCCAAAACATGGGGCGAGGACCAAAGTAGTTGGCAGTAATTGTCATGGAGGTAACCGGACCACTATAATATGTAGTTGTGACAAATGAAGGGGCTAGATTACAAAGACATGTTGACCAGCTTCGTCGGAGGCGTCCAGAAGTCGTCAATCCCCCCCCACCCCCCCCCCCCCCCCCCCCCACCATCCTCCAGGTAGTGACGCAGCCGCTTTAGCAGCCAGTGATTCTCCAGAATCAATCGTATGTGAGCAGAACCAACCAGGAGTTCCAAGTCAGCTGGCGGACAGAAGCACACCAGAGCAACCAAGGTTTGATGAAGAGACAGGGTTCAAGGGGTTCGACGTATCTCCAAAGTTGCAAGGACAGATTACCCCATCCAAGGAAAGAGGCAGGCCGCAGAGGCCATCAGTTAGACCAGCGTGGACCAGGGATTTTGTGATGTAGGAGGGGGGGGGGGAGAGGTGTTGTGTATTGTTGTCGTGTAGTGTCTTTTGTTAGCTTGTAGTTGTGGGGATGTACTGTTGGCACCAGTGTGGTAACAAAAACAGACTAGTGTTATCTTAGTCATAATGGCGGTATTGTAACCAATTGCAAGTGTAGTATTTGTAGTAGCATTAAAACCAAGTTTCATGATGGTGGTAAATCAATCAGTAATTACAACCTGAACATTCAACAGCTACCTTCGTAAAATCGATTGTGGCCTATTTTACTCCCTCAACACCAACATAAAAATTTAAAAAAGCATTTTTTTTAAGTGGCTCTAGACGGGTCCCCACTTCCGTAGCATTTTGCAGGAAATTAATTAATGTAAAAATAGAAACATGAATTGATATCAGTAGTCAGACGTCACGCCATTGAGCGGTAGATATAACACATCCTTGTCCCCAAAAAAACGAGACAACTGAGCTCCCGAGTGCCTTCTTGTGAGTGAATAGTCAGATTTCTGTAGCATTTAACAGAAAAATAAAGCAAGTGATAGTTGAAATATAAATTTTTATCAATAGAAAGACGTCTTATGATCAAAATAACACCGCTGAACAGTAAATATGACCGCCCCTTGTCCCAAAAAAAAAAAAAAAGAGAGAGAAACCCGAGCTCCCGAGTGGCTACTCGCGAGTGAATAGCCCTACTCCCGTAGCGTCGGATTCATTACATACAAGCGCACAATGCTCTCGTAAATTATTCACCAAAGAAAAGTGGATGTATTATAAGGTAACGCGATCATCGTGCTCACTCTTGCTTGTGAAATGCACATTTTACGACAGGTAGTTATGCACTGTTAAAGCAAATTGTGCGTCAAGTTAATTGTTTCAAGTACGTACAGTGTTACCCCAGTAAAAAAATAATTTCACACTATTATTATGGGGTTCGTGTAAGAACGTAAACTCATTCGGCACGAGGCAAAAGTTATATTAGACTTGGAGATGTGGAGAAATAGCCTAAAAGGAGGCCATACTACATTTAAATTAGCATATGCACATGTGCCGTCTGTAGTACAGTCTCCATTTATATCCTGATACGTCGTAGTTGCAAAGACAGTAGGTTGGCTGGCTTGGCACAAGAAGCGGGGCGTGGGTGTTAAGCTGTTACTGCCACATTTTTTAACGTATTTTCACTATTTTGGTTTTATTTTTAATATTACGACTTACCAAATAATAATTACAACTTTGCAATTAATTCATTTTTCAGTGCCGTGAATTAGATAATATATTTTAAAATCATTGTCAATATAATTCCTTACAATATTTTTTTGTCATAGAATTTATTTTCTTTTTGAGGGTTCCTGACATTGTATTCGTAAAATTGCTACCTTAGTTAAATCCAGGGTTCGTAAAATCGGGGGTCTAGTGTATCACTGCTGAGGAAAGTCCGTAGCAGAGGAAGCTAGTTGGACAAGTTCAGGGCAGCGAAGGGAGTGAGGTAAGGACTCTGGAACCTAGTACAGTGCAGTATAAAATATATGTTTGTTATAATTATATTACATATATAGTACGTAGTAGTTTCTCAACTCTTACCTGAGAGAGCACCTAATGAGATGTGGTTTGTATCTTGAAATTCATACACATTAGAATATGAAGTTACGTGCTGGTTAATATACTTTGCCAGTAATATTTCTGTTTAGAAAATACTGTATTTGCTTTCTTCTGAGCTACAAAAGGTGTTTACAAAATGTAACCTACTACAGTTAGTTATGTATTCTCTATAGTATGTCCAAGATGCTTGTTCACCAGAGGTTGCAGTCTCACGTATGCTTTTTGGATGCAAGCAAATTTCACTCAGATAATTTTACAAACAACTTAAAACATATTGTAGTTAAAATTTTGCTCCTGTGTTTTAAAATTGTAACACACCTATTAGAAACATGTTTTTTGGAGCTTTCAGAATGGCTTAAGAAAAAACCGTAATTCAGAAGTTTAGAAAAGAGTGGTTGATGACATGCTTTTTTTATAAGACTGGAGAATGTAAATACCAGAAGATAACACAGTAGTTCGTTGTCGTTTCTGCCCTGCAATTTAAAAGCCAGGCTGAAAGATTTGATAGATAACAGAAAGAAAAAACAATTCTGCAGCAGAGCCATTTAGTTTTAAACATCCGCTTAAGATAAGTTTTCCAGCACAATATCAATTTGCAAAACCAGATAAAGGTAGAATGGAGGGAGGGTTTAGCATTATTTATTGCCAGCCATTCAGCTATTCATGTTTAGATCATCCCACTAATCTATGCCAGAGATGCTTTAAAGCCAGCAAAATTAAATTGCATTGTACCAAATGCACATTTGTAATCAAAAATGTCTTGGGGTCCCCATTTTCAACAGAAGTTGGGATAAGCTGTTGTGTTTTTATGAATTTACGAATGTTTACAGAACAACATAGCACTACTCAGTTGATCATAACGTTAGCACAGCCATGACAGCTGTGATGCAGCACTGCCAACCTCACAGGTCTCAATATACTATGGAATCGGGTCTTCAGCCCTATAACTATTGTGAAATGTAGAAGGGGGCTGTACTAGGCGCCCTAAATTATTATTCTGTAGTCTAGGAAATATTAAAAGTCGTGTCTGTAGGTTAGTGGATAATATGCACTGATGGTGGTGTAAGCCGTTGGCAAGAATAAGTGTAGAAATGTAGAAATCTGATTTGTTATGTATTCCAATAGAAATTTCAGTAGCAGTAATATTAATGTCAACACAGAGTTTCAAGAGACTCTAGCCAGCGGTTTAGCGCCAGTCAGAAACGATGGCGAGACGACCCACAGGTACGTTGCCAGCGGGCGATCCCTCTCGCATAGGAATGGTTAATTATAACTTGAGCAAGCTAGGGGCCATGATAATTTCAACACCTGCTGTAGACCTAGGCGAACAAAGAGAGTTGAGTGGAGGACGTGCGGAAAAGCACGTCCATGGCCGTTCCGAGGTCACAGGTAGGGAGACCGAGCCATTGTTGTAGCCTCATGACGTCAATAGCTCGCTATATAAGCCTCGCGAAATTGATTTTGGTGGTCTTATTCGGGTGGTCTCCTTCGAGTTGTCCTGATGGTAGTCTGGATAGCAACCTCCAGCGAGATGGGTCGCCTACGTGTAGTTAGTGAGTAACTCTCTGATTTTATAAAGTAATTTGATTTTGTATAGCGTGTAAAGTCCTACCCTAGGCGAAATACAATGTCACTCTTGTAGTAATACGGAGTTTATTTCTAGTTCGTGGAATCAGCAAGTAATATCGAAAGGAGGAAGAATTAAAGTGGTCCTCCATAAGGTTGTATGGTGCGCCTTTTGTGATGTTAAATTTAATGCAAAGTAAAGAATTCTTTCGTGTAATAAGTACAACTTGCCATACCACAAGTGACCATGTGTTGCAGTATATAGAGAATCTAACCAGGTAGAGATTGTAATGTAAGATTTAGATATAGAATTTTATGGTGTCGGATATTATTTATTGGATAGTAGATTCATACTAAACAAAACTAACGAATATGTATGATAAATTTATGTGTAATGGGTAATTGATGTAGTAAAGTGCAATGATTATTGAAATATCGTTTATGTCATTATAATGAATAGGCAACCTGACGTCCCACGTTCTGTGAGGTGCCCTAATTGTAATAGACATACAACTGTTAAATCTCAGTGGTATTTGAGTGGTCAGTCCACTGTGGAACATAGTGTTGGAGGTGATGATGATACTCTATCGATAAAGATTGTATTTAGACGTCGTTATCATTGTGGACGATGCAGTTCACTACTTTCTGGTGTCTCTAGCTCCTCTGCTGGGCCAGCACACAGAGAAAGTTAGGTTCAGGTGTTTAGATATACACAGCAAGTATATTTGTTCCCCTCTCACTTAGTTATCATTTTGTCCGGATCGACGAGTACCACGGGTCCTCGCTGAACCGAAGAGAAGCCTGTGATGTACTACCTACCATCATCTTAACATCTTTAGGTGCAGCTTGGGGTGACAGTCCCTCCTCTACCCGACTGTCTGGTGGCAGCAATTACCCGTATCTTTGAGCGGCACATTAAAAGACTCTGTATTCCAGCTAAGGCATTCTAAATTATATAATAGACCGCCGGCCACGTGACAACTACGATTCCTCTCTCACATAATGTAGGCCTGCACTTCCCTAGGCACACAACCTTCTGAGCAATATGCGCTCTTAATCCTATACAACACTGCAGTACAAACTTAATTAAAACAAATATAAGGAATCGCTAGTACAGTGCAACCATGATAAGTTTTACAGTCGAATACATAATGAAGTACAGTATTAACCTAATTTAAAGTCAGAACAATAACAACCACACAGCTGTCACATGTCAAAAGGCATCTTTTTTCACTCTGTTTTGCTTAGGGTACCTTCTCTGCATCATCAGTCTGCTTCTTGACAGGATTAACCATTTCTACCGCTAAACCCTTGACTAGCGTCATCCTGGAAGGTTCCTTCTGTGGCATCTAAAGGGACTTGAGCCCTCTCCCAGCTAGTAGCACCACTGTCCTTGCCTTGAATAACAATGATGCTGTCTGCTGCCAGTTTATTGTTTCCACCTGTACCATCTGCTTCCACCGGACCCTCTTCACACATGCTCTCTTCTTCCACTCTGACATCATCTACAATACCCTCATTCTTCCCTGGGGCTTGTTGTGGGAGTGATCGTAGTTGGTCCAAGTGAAGACGATAAGTTCTCCCTGAACATTGTAAGTAAGAGAGCCTAATTGTTCAGTCACAACTCCTCGCTCACACTGTTCCCTTCCATCGGAATAAATCTTAAAAGCAACTAAATCTCAAACACCAAAGGCCACAGAGTGGTGCCTTGATGACCTGCAAGTAGACTGTACCTGATGAAATAATATCTTAGCTGCCACAGATGGAGTCAGCAAAGACAGCGACCCTTCCAAACAAAAGACTGCTAGGAGTTTCCCCAGTGGCTGTATGAGGTGTAACACGATAGGCCAACTAAAAGTTTGGAAGGGTGACTTTAAGAGGAACATGAGAGTTCACCAGTGCCTTTATTTTGACCTTAAAAGTTTTCACCATGTTCTGTGCTTAGCCATTGGTTTAGGGTGGTACAGAGGCGAGAATGTGTGTTTGATGTCATTTTTCTTGCAGAACATCGAGAACTATTCTGATGAAAATTGTGTCACATTGTCGGACACCAAATGCTCAGGGAGACCATATATAGTTAACCATTTTGCTTAGTACTGCGAAAACTTCTTGTGAACTAATGCAGGTCAGCTCACTAACTTCAGGCCATTTTGAGAATGTGTCAAAAGAATCAGAAAATACTTCTCTAAAAAGGGGCCTGCTATATCAACATGCACTCACTGCCAGGGCCTTTCAGGCAGTAAAATAGACTTCTTAGGGGACTATGCATTTTGAAGAGAAGATGTACACGATGCCACCACACCTTCCAAATCTAATTCAGGTTTTGGCCACCACACATATGAGCGAGCAAGGGCCTTCATTTTACTTATGCCAAAATGTACAAAATGTAATTCGTGAAGAACCTTATTCCTCAGGGCTGAAGGTACAATTACTCTGTGATCCCATAGCAAACAGCTCTGCTCAATAGCCAACTCATTTCTTCTAATATGAAATGGCTTCAGAGAATCTTTCACTTCCTTGGGCCATCCATCACGAACATAAATAATGACTCTACCCAAGTCTGCATCATGCTTTGAACTGACTAAATATCTTTTTGGGTTACGGGCAAAAATTCAGATGCCTCAACATCAAGGTATGAAAACTGTTCAGATGTTTCAGTGCTTTGAAGTGGTAACCTATCAGCATTGCAATGTTCTTCTCCTTTCACTTACTGTACATTGTACTGAAAACCTTGCAACATCACTGCCCATCTTTGAAGTCTACTTGCTGCTAGTTGAGAAGTGCCACAATGATCCCCAAAAATATGTGTCGAGGGCTGGTGATCAATGACAAGAACAAATGAGCGGTCATTCTAATACTGAAATTTTTTTTTCTAAGCACAATGACCAATGCCTCCCTATCTAACTGGGAATATTTTTTTTTTCCAGTAACAGACAAAGTGTGTGAAGCAAAAGCTATTGGCTTTTCAATGCCACCTGGAAAAACCTGATTGATGACTGCCCTGACCTGTGTCACATGCCAGTTTTATGGGCAAATTTTGGTCATAATATGTGACCACACGTGATGATGCAATCAACTGTTTCAATGTAATAAATGCATTAATACAAGTAGACCCGTCCCAACGATGACCCTTCTGCAAAAGTATATGGAGTGGTGCTATAGAGTGTGTAACGCTTAGATTGCAGCACAGAGTTATATGAACATTCACTCTTTCTTTACAACAGACGATAACTTCCATAACTACCTTCCAAGTTTCCACGAGTGCTGTTGCCAAAAATACAACATTTTCATATTGTAACTTTGATCTTACAATTTTCAAGTATTGTACAGCATAGAAATGTACATCGCATGATGTACCTATGTGCTTTATAATTTGCACCATTCTAAGGGATTTAAAAATTTTTTAAACTAAATTTTTGTACTTATAATGTTTTCAAGCTTTATTAAATTTATTACATCATAACTAGAGCCAGTGATTTTTGGTGAAAATAATTCTGCAACAGTTTGTTTCAATGCCTTACGTGCACACCTGCAACCCTGGTTCGTGGTTATTGGCAGAATATTGTAGGGCAGAGGCGTGGCTCATTTGATTGCACCAACCAGAACAATGTTACGTGACACCACACGTCCGTCCGTGATTTGCGGGTTGGACCCAGAGATGCCGAAAGTTAAAAACGTCCAATCACTGACCATGAAGCAGAGAAACAGATGTTCAGACAAGACATTGAAACAAATTGTTGCAGAATTCTTTTCACCAAAAATCACTGGCTCTAATCATAACTTAGAAATTAACGGCAAAATTGTATTCAATTTTTTATACTGTGTAACTTCATATATATGACTTGGCCAATAGGTGAATTCAAGGCACCCATGATTGGCCAATAATTCAAGAAGGGGTAGGGGTGCTGGGCCTTGCGAAATTCGTCAAAAGATGGCAGTCCTGCAGGCTGCAGCTCTCACAGCTGCACACAAGAAACGTAACAACTGTTTGGAGGAAAATTTGATTTTCAATAGAAATATTATCCGTTATATTATTTTTTCGTCTCTTACAACCAAAACGCTTGATCACCAGTCTGTAAGAGCCAAGTTTGCTTAAACACATTAAAACCATTATCTAGGCACGTTAATTTTTTGGATGCATGCAAATTTTATTTGGCTAACTTTAAAAAAAAATGTATTCTTGACTGGATCTGAAACAAGAAATTTAAATCTTAGTAAGTTATCCAGGTTCGTTAAATTTGATAAGTTTTTTATATACAGTAATTATGAAATTCCAAAACATACTATGCCAGGCAGGCGGTGGCAAAGGAAAACAACAGTCCAACTACGCCGTACCTGTGTTAGTCAATAAGGAAGTGTTTTCAGTGTTTACGGCATTTGAAAAAATTACATTTGTAAAGCTCTATAATTTGCATAGAGTTATTTCTTAACGTGGTTGCATTTGGTGCTAAAATACTTACGAAGAACCATGTAAATGTTAAATCATTTTTCTGGGTATCATATTCATTCTTTCAAAATAATTATAACACTAATGTTTAGGAAAGGACTGCAGGTCCATTAGTTTCCTCTTGGCTGTACATCCCTTATTGAAAGTACAGTCACTTAAAAACCAAAAAGTGAAGCAGCTGTATTTCCTTTCAGCGTATTGTTTACTTGTATAATAGATTCTTGTTTGGCATACAGGCTAACTGTGTTGCAGCATGGAGCTGGTACTGTAGCATGTCTGGCTCACATTAAGGAGGAGGATGTGGTTCTGATCCCTGTCGATACTGTAGTGGGTTATGTGGGGGGGGGGGGAGACTGTTGGGAGGGCAGGGTAGCTTGCCATACTCATCGCAGGCCAACAGTGATGCAGCAGTTGAACCTCCCAGACACAACACTTGGCACATCCTGGTACATCTTTTTATATCAAGATGAATGTCATTAATTCACACTATAAGTGTGATTAATGTAAGTACATGTGTTAACATGGTATAGGCCATTCACGATAAAGTGAGCACTGCATAGTTTTCTTTCAGCCGTTTTACAGTCGTCTTTGCTATTTTTGATATGAAAACTTCTATGTGACTAAAAACCAATGTAAACATTTCAATAATCTCACAAGGTAACATGTATTGTCCCAATAAGTCATATTTTTAATTAATTATAAGTTCTGCTGAGTGTTCAGTTATAGTATGATTTTATAGTTAAATTTTTAGCATACTTTTGTTTTTAAAATTTAAGATATTTGTGTTATCTTTTTTTTCTTTCTGAACTGTAGGGTCAGTTGGTGTAATCATTAACATTGGGATAATTTGCACTGTGCTTCCTTTTCAGTACTTACCTAAAATGTTACTGTCGAAAATAATGTACAGTATTTATTTTGTCATACATTATACAAGCAGTACACTTTCAACATTTCCATTTGAGTGTATATAATATATATTAAAAATTAAACCTTTTCAGAGTTACCGTAATGTTTATTATAAACCCCCGAATCTAAATTCAGCTCTCAAAAATATATACTTAAACAGAAATTCTTAAAAAATTTGTAAACAGGATTCTCAAAAATTACTGGGGGGTCATGGTGGCTGAATGGTCAGGCCATTTGCTTTCCACCAAGATAATATGGGTTTGATTCCCGGTGGGGTTGGTCCCCAGATTTTTGCATGTGGGAATCGTGCTGGGTGATGCCATTGTTCGGTGGGTTTTCTCTGGGATCTCCCATTTCCCCCGCCCTTTCATTCCGGCGCTGCTCCATACTCACCTCATATTACCCCTTACCAGCGCTAAGGACCTCGATTTTAAACGCTGACCAAAATCTCTCACTTACTCACTCACAGATTACTGTATTTAATTGATAGTAAGAGTAAAAAAAAAAACTAAACATTATGAAAAACAAATCTGTAATCAGATTTTAGGTTATCTTATTTATTTGGTGAAAATATTAAAGTTCTTAGACAAAATTTATTTTCTTTGGTCAGTAAATTTGGAAATGTAATTTTTTAAAAGAAATAATCAGGATTTCACACAAAAAAAAATCTTGATTAGTTATATTTTACGAGTTTAATTGAATTTTGGGTATTATGCAGTCCATTTTCATACACTTTGGTCTTCTTTAAAATTTGTTGCTATTCACAATATACTAGGTATAATCTTGTCTCCAATACTCTTGGCAGTTGCCATAAAGAGCTGTGGACATTAGGTATCTTAGACTGATAATATTATCAGTAAATGAGAGAGAAGAAAAACAATGAATAGTGGTAAATTACAGTTTTTGTGTATTTTTGCTCAAAAATAATTACATAACACATCTGCAAAAATCACAATGTGTCAAGCATATCAAGGACATTGACTGTAAACATCAAACTCAATTACAATATGCACAGTGTAAAAAATACAAGAGAAAAGTGTTTTAAAAGTGATAAAAAGACATTGTAACAATAGCACTGTAACTTCTAAAAATTATTTGCTGTAGTTTGCATGCCCAGTAAGTTTTGGTCACTTTTTAAAACAGCTCGTAACACTGATGAGCTGCTGTTTCATAAGCATCACATTTCAATGAGCATACAAGTCCTATGAAAAGTGTATCTTTTAAAAAAATTTAATGTGATGTATTTGTCTAATGCCGTCTAACATTTATTTTCTTAAACAATGTTCAAGCTGCTTCAACTGTTGCATTATTAAAAAATCCAATACTTTTTTATTGTATTGGTATGTAACACTGAATATTCAGGTACCAAAGAATCACTTTTGTAAATGCAGATAAGAAAAGTAATTTATTTTCAAGTACCATACGTAGCGTACTAAAATTAATGAATTTGTTTAGTAAACACAATTAATGTACAGTATTGGTATTGTTTACACTCACACGTTTCTTACAAAAATAACTGTGATACACAAAGTTAACAATGCATTGCGTTGAATTAATTTCAGAAGAATTTGTTTGCAAAATAACTTCACAGACACAGTTACATGGTACGTATTATTCAGATAAAATTTTTAAGTAATGATATGTTCTACGTCCTGCTTTGCTAGCATCACAATTGCCATACAGTTTAACGTGTTTCTTGCAACAAATGTTTTATTTTGAGATAGCCAGTGTGAGCATGAGAAGTATGTATTTCCTCATGATAATGAAAGGTTAAAGAAGGAATTTGGGGCTAAGAATTACAGCACACTTTCTTCTTACAGGCAGTTATTAATGTTACAGTCTGTTAAACTTTTTTTAGAAGTGTTTCAAGTACTGTATGTAATCCCTAATGTTGTAGCAGTGGCAGAATAAATTTGTCATAAACCCACTAATAATCTAGAATATTTGATCCCTATTTCAGTAAAGGCGGAAACACTGGTCGAGTAAAAGTAATAAACTGTTACCAGTTAGTACTGCAGGAATAAATTTACAATGAAAATAGATGATTTTTAATATTTTGGTTACAAATTTGTTGTTGACAATACTAAATTGTTGTTTGGAAGTATGACCTTATAGCTAGGCCACCCACCCACAGACAATTTACTACTGTAGTTCTGTAACTTTGAGCATGATAGGTCAACACTGATTGATGCAAGAAACATGTTACATTTCTTATTACATGTAACATAATTTTATACAGCACCTCAAAATAGCTGGTTACTTGGTTTGTAGCAAACATGCAGAGAATATTATACAAAAATAACAGGCTAGTACTGAATATACTACAAATCATACATATACATTTTGTATTTAATTTCACTGACTCTTGTCAAAATGTGGTTGTAGAACATTTGTTTTCAATTTTCATAACAACAAACTTTATGCATAACAAGTACAAAAAGCTAATATGATTAAATTTACAATTGCTATTCTTAAATACTGATAGATTAGTACTGACCAACAGAACACTTGTATTGAAAGTGGATGACATGGTTCGTAGTCACGTGGTGCTGACTTCAGTCAACTTCGGAGAGGTATGAGATCCTGAAATAGTCTTGCTTCAGGGCTACCTAGCTGTTCTAGGTGTGGCCAGTGAGGACACTGGTGCTGAAGTTTGTTTTATTGGTAAGTTAATACAGTGCAGAGGTAAACCATATTCAGCATGTGGTTGTGCTAGAGTTATAAAAGGACTCCCCCTAACCACAACATTTGCTGGAATTTTGCCCCATTGAGTAAATAAGGTTTAAGTGAGCTCACACTATGTTCTTTTCCAGCTTCCTAATTTATGTTGATGGTATCTTAGTACGCCAACCTACTACTAATACAGCAAACCCTTCAATTTCACGACACTCCACGGGTCCTGATAATTATGTTGTTGGATCGCAGATGTCGTTAGATCCGATACAACTGTTTTAATCTCTACAAAATTGTCTTTTAAGTGTATATTTTCCTAAAAGCTTGTATTTAACTGTTACTGGTTTAAAACAAATATATTTCAAGCAGACATTTTGAATACAATGATATAATGTAAGCCTATATTTACTGTTTTATTATTCCCACAAATGTTTGAAACATTGTGTGCAGTGCGCTTATCTGGGGTAAATACCTGTGCTCGCAGTGTGGATGGCACGCAGTATGGAAACTAAGATTACTGTTTCGCTGCTTCGCCCGTCTAATGTTTTTCCAGATTTCCAGCAGAGTGCAGCGACGTACAAAGTAGCAGCATATATACGAGGTGATTAGTAAGATCTGTGTTTATTTTCTGTTGTAAAAGAATAGATTTGCAATTAAAAATATGCAACTATTTTAATAAGCTGAAAATTTGAAAGAAAACTTCATTCACAGAATCTAGCCTAAATGTACAAAATTGTCGAGTAATTTTACCGAGTGGTGATTTGTTTAGTTTTGCTGTAGATTCACAAACATATTTTCAATCAGCTTTTTGACCATAATTTTCATATTATTATTATTTTATTACTGTAGACTCACAAAAGTGTTTTTCATATTTTATTGTGATTTTCTTTGCATTATTTTATCACTGCAGACTTGTGAACTTATTTAAATATGTTTTGTCACAATGTTTGTGTTATTTTATCGCTGTAGACTTGTGAATGTTTTTTTTTTCAGTTAGTGGTTTTTGCAAAAGAAATTTAATTATTTTGTTGCCGAGCGGGAGTGAGAAGGAACAAGAAAACATGGCGCCATTACCACTGTTCACATAAGTTATGCCGGTGTTGCACGTGCTGTCCGTTTCACAAGATGGGTGATGCAGCCGAAGTTTTAAAATTTCTTTGTTAGCTGCGACTTGCCAATTAACTGTTACTGAAGCATGCTAATGAACATATTTTCGAATAACCTTTAGTTTCTGAATTAACAAATTTTTCATATTTTTTTAGGTATTTTATATGTTCAATAATTTTTTTATAGGGACCGAGAACAATGTCGTTACATCGCCAATGTCGTTGGACCCGGTGTCGTTAGACCGAGATTTTACTGTACCAATGTTACAGGTTTACAATTGTGGTAATAGTGCTACAATTGTTACATCTGTGTTTCTGTTGGTTGCTGGAGTTGCTAGTGCCACATGCGTAATGTAATGAAACATATACATACTAAGTACACAAAAACAAAATGTTGGAAGGATGCAGGATTTTGTTCAACGTACCTTGTCACACTGAATCTTTGACTTATGACATAACTATTTGAGCTATGAAAGCAATTTGGTTTAAATGATTTTTAGTAGTGTATATAATGTACAGTATATGTAACATTTTATGTTGATATGTATTCCTAACACAAAATATTTCTACATATTAGGTATTACTGATATTTAAAAATGGATTTTTGAAAGATATTTCCAGTGCTTACAAGTCTGTTTCCTATGTTTATATTCAGATATAAAAATGGTATAGTTTCTAAACAAACAGGCATCCGTAACGTAATACTACAGGCCTTTGCAAAATTTCACAAGGTTAGCAAGAGTTGTTTTAAAGTAATCTGAATGAAGTTTGCCTGTGTTAAAAAGTGATATGAGCTAACTGCTAGCGTACACTAGATCACTACCTGGCTAACATCTAGTAGTTATCGTGCAGTCTGGTCATGTGATGCATAAAACCTCGTTAACTCTAGCAGTTTAATTTTTGTCAAATATTAAGTTACTGTACGTAAATGCCTGTTACCCTAATCAACATGAAAAATGAACAGAACAGTTTTTAATTAAAACTTGACATGTGTAATTTAATTCATGTGATGATCTTTCCAGTTTTGTCTTACTTCTGATTGAGCTTGAATGCTATACTTTTGAATTCCTAATTAAACGAATGAAGTTTTTTTCTATATCTTCATAATACTATAGAGAATCATAAAGTAAGCTACAATGTTTTTTTTCAACCTCTGATCGTCTGTAATAAAAAATCGGGAATGAATTAGGAAATTATTTTAATGTCGAAAGAAACGTACAACTTTACACTGTTTTTCCACATAATAACCATGCAGAGTGAGGCATTTGTCGTACCGATGCACCAGCTTGCCGATACCATCTGCAAAGAATGATGCCTCCTGTCTATTCAGCCATGTTTTAACAGAGTCCAGTTCATCATGGGTGTTGAAGTGTCGTCCTCCAAGCCACTTTTTCAACGTGGGGAAAAGGTGTAAGTCACTCAGTGCCAAATCCGGACTGTAAGGAGGGTATCGGCAAGCTGGTGCATCGGTACGACAAATGCCTCAACCTGCACGATGATTATGTGGAAAAATAGTGTAAAGATGTGCGTTTCTTTTGACATTAAAATAATTTCCTAATTCATTCCCGTTTTTTTATTACAGACGATCAGAGGTTGAAAAAAAAAACCTCGTATTATTTTCTTCGAATGCCCTCTAAGCAATTAGTTTTCAGGCACCCTCACACCTCAAGATCAGATGAATTCCTGTTACTTGATAAATATTTTTATATTTTTCATTGTTGGCCTTATTGATTTGCCATAGCTATTTTTGTCTTGCCATCCTCTACTTTGAATTGGACACCATTGTGCATGCAATTGCAGCAATAACTTTTGTAGATACAACCAGCACCTAGGAAATACTATCATTTGATACTATATCCATGCCATCCACTTTCTGTACAGTGTCTTTGATGTGTAAAACAGTTTCTGTCTCTCATCGTTAATGTAACTGAAATAATTTTGCTTGACTTACTAGTTACTACATTTTTTCATCTTGGCCAAAATAAGTGTATTTTAGTAAAGGTTAGTTTAAATAAAATGTTAGTACAGTACTAGTTTAACACTGCATTTAGTGTAACTACTGGTACAGCTTCAGTTATAATATTGAAAGTTATTTATACTAATAACAGCATATTTCTACGAGCATTGACAATATATGTAACTATTTAAATTCTTAAGTTTTATTTCTTGTAATATAGAGATTAGGTAAATAACTATTTCCTTACAAGAGTTGAGGATTCCAAAACTTCCAAAGCATATCAGAATAAAACTTTTATTTGTTAAAATATGAATTCTATGCAATATTTCATATATACTGTTGTCAAGAAACAGAGTAAGTTAGTTCTCGGACTGTGTGTTACTTTCTTTCGTGCATTATGCATGTTTTTTTGGCTTTGTCTGATGTGAACTATAGTAGCCTATTAATAATTTCTTTCAACTCACAAACTATTTTTGACTACTTTTGTGATGTTCAACTAGTTGTTTCCAATTGCATGATAAAAGTGTAGTGTTCAAGTAATATTTTATTTGAAACTTGAATGTTCTGATCTGTATGGATGTGTATGCTTGTACTTTCACTTTATCTACGTGTGAAATTATATGATGTGGCTTCATGGCTCTTGGAACTTTACTGAAAACACAAGTCTCACATGGTTGAGTAGTATTTACCAATTAGTTATAACATTACAGCTCCCGATCACTATGGTTTTCACGTACTTCTAGGCTGCTGTTTGTAATTTGTATTTTATAGATTATATGTCTCAATTGCATTTACAAGTCCTGATTATATAATTTTCAAGGAATGGTATACATATCTTTAATTTTTGGCTGTTTTTATAAAAATTAAAAAACTGTATTTTCAATACGGTACCAACAATTTTGTAATGCTGTCTTTAAGAACTGAAATTAGGTAATATGTTACCATAGCCAGTTGCATTGAAATGTATAGTGTTACACTCACACATGTTGCACTTTTAAGAAAATTGTACAGTGAAACTTGAGCCTAACTGCAGTAGTACTAACATACCCTTATTCATAACTTTTCAAATCAGTAGGATTACAAATAAGGTATTTCTTCCTCACGTACGTCAAATCTGTTATTAAATTTTATCTATCTGAGTGTTCTATACTAATTATTTAAAATAGTACTTTGTAAATGTGTAAGGGACGTACGTACTTTGACTTTTGGTTATCTGTGAAAACTTGCAGCAATCAATGAGGTTCCTTCCTCAGTTGTGATTGCCCCCAAGGTGTCTATGCCACATTGCAGAACCATTATCAGTCTGAAGATTGTGTGTGTATTCAGCTGTATTTAAGTATATAGTTTCAACCTAAGTTGACTGGATCCCATACTTTTCAACATGCTCTGTACTTTTTTATTTATACTTGTATGGAGACAACTGATTTTGGTGAAAATATTTTCTTGATGTCACAAATTTTTATGGAAATTTTGTTAGTTATTTAGCAGTTTTTCATATCATTTCATCATAAATTTCATTACTTTTTACTTATAAAATTTGTTTGTAGTAATGAATGTATGAAAGGATCTTACTTCAGTTAAGTATTTAAACAAAATTACTGTATTTTCTTTACGCAAACCTGTTCATTGAGTGGTTGAAAAATCTACAAATGTTTAGGCCTCTACAACTCACAAATATGTATGAATAGAATGGGAGAGACAAGTTTATAAAACTACATAAGTCTCTAGAAAAATTTGTTATTATTTATTGCAGCTGTAAAGTCAGAGATTTTTGTGCTGTCTGTTAGATTACTGTGACTTTCAGTGTTTTCCGTTATACCTTACAGTTTTAACAATAATAATTCACTGGTAATTGGGCGTCTGCCTTGTAGCAAACTATAAATGCTTCCTCAATCACTTATGAAACCCTTCCTAAACCTTCCAAACTCCTTCACAGACTCCTCAAGAAGCAAATTCCACTCCCTTACTGATTTCCTAAGCATAAGACTACCCCATTCTGTTCTGCTTCTCATCACCTGAATATTCTCACTATTATTCTCTCTTCCTCTATACTCTCCTATACTGTGTCATATACTGATTTACATTAGATGTTACTAAATAGCATCTGTATTATAACTTGGCAGTACAAAACACTTGAAAAAGATTGAATAACTTTGAATACCTTGAATGGGTTCATTCATGTTTCGTCTATGTATTTCCTATTTAAAATGCAATCATTTTACACTCGTTGCTGTCACTGTTTTTGCTGCAAATAAAATTTATTCTGAATTATTTAATTTATTCATTGTATTTTACATGATGCGTGAAGAAAATTTGTTGTCTGTGTCATTTCCCGAGACATCAGTTCTAGCAACTATATGTCACAACATCATTACAAATGTAAAATTCTTCATTCGGAATTGATTTTATAGTACTGTATTAAAATATATAGAGTGAAACCATCTTAAGAAAGTTCCCATGTAAGAAATTTCCTGCCTAATAAATGTAATAATTTTGCTCCTTATCTACAAAGTATGTGTAATTTAACCCTATTAAGAACTTTTCCTAGTTAATAAGCATTATTTCTCTCTGTCCCACCACAAACATCCTAAAAGGGTTCTAATTTAATATGTATTTTGTCACTACATGTTATAAACAAAAGAAAATTGGACACATGATGAAATACCAAGGTAAATAAATGTCTTGTGTCACTGAAAGACATATACACAATTGAATCTTTAAAATTAGTTTTTATGTTTCTGTTGCTTAAAGTATTTTATCAGTACACAATACAAACATAAAGTAACAACAGTTGAAACACAAAAAATAATGGTTTTTCAGAATGAAATATCATGTTACATATTATTATATATTTGCTATAAAAAGTATGTATATAAATAATTGAAAAATGAGTATTATTAAAACATTTACACTATTTTAAAATTTTGCTGATAATAAGTGATGCTAACTGTTGATAGAACTTACAGTTCACGTATGAATACTTCAATAAAGATTTTTCAGGTTTCTCAGAATACATTTAAGACACACGTGTTTCATTTTTCATGAAATCCCAGTACTGAAAAATAAAATGTTGCATATAAATAAACACTTTTTATAATAACAAACATATGTATTGGTGCTCCAAAAATGGCCATCTTGACTTTGGCTTCAGGTTTTCAATTTCTCAAAACGTAAAGTCAGGACTGCTTGACTTTAGCTTTGCAGACTCCATTGTGTGCAATTCATTTAGAAGCCATGTATTGAAAGCTGTTATAAAGTCAAATGGTAAAGTTTTCAATTATGTAACTGCCTTTAACCTAAACAACTGCTATTCTCACATCTACTTCAATACTCAAAACTTTCTTTTGTAGCTGAAAAACATTTTTGCCGATTCACATGCAATCAGTATCTCAAATTTACTACTTTCGTAATTTCACTCATAGTTTATGAATTTCGTGATTTAAAACAGAATTGTTGGATTTTGCAGAAATTTTGTGAATCCATGCATTAGTAACAAAGCCAGATGGAGCAGTTGTAAAAACACTTGCGTGACATTCGAAAGAACCAAAGTTATATTCATGGTCCGGCCACCTATGTTTCAGTTTTACAGGGTATAGTTTTACAGGGAATAGTTCCTTAATGCAGACCCTGACTGATTCCCTCCCCATTTCGTGTCTGCCTCTACGAAAACCTTGATGCTGTTCGGGGACATATAAAACAAGCAGTAAAATTAATTTATAGTATAGTAAGTAACGTCTAGTACTTATAATTTTTTTTTTGTATTTAGTATGAATTGCAAAGAATGATTCATCTGCAGCACAAAATCTTTTAAAATAGTGTTTGTAATATATGTTTGTTTCTATGTTTGTGTGTTCTTGATCTATATGTATTTTTTGTAACTGTACACAAACTCCCACTTTAGTTTTCTGATCTGCTTTCCTACTTGGAATACATTTTGCTATTAGGCATTAGCAAACATCATAAACATGGATATTGGAGTATGAAATTGTAACTGCGAGCCCTACGAGTCCTCGTTAGTAATTTCATCGCAACCATGAGTGAAAGTTAGGAGAAAAATTGAAATCCAAGCCAGTTTATTACTCATACCTGTTTTCTTGAAGTTGAAATCTTCCTGGTGCCTGTTAATTATGTTCCAGGTTTAGTAATCTACAGTAGTTAAAAATTTTTTGTTTTTAGTAGTGAATATTAGAGCACTCATCAAGTGATGTTAATTGGTTTTAAGTTGTTCTGATGTTTATGGGTTTTAAGTTGTTCAAAATAGCAAATGTATACAGTAATCATTGTACATGTATCCCCAACTGACAACCAGTTTCGAGGCAGTTTTGGGTCTCGTATGTGTTCTCTTTACATTTGTGTTTATGGAACCCACGACGACGTTTGAGTTTCCAGACCACTCGCCACCCACCAAGACAATCCGAGTCCATTCATCAGCGGGGTCAGTCCTCTGATTTTTGCATGTGGGAAATGTGACGGACGTCATTGTTGGTCGGCAGGTTTTCTCTGGGATCTCCTGTTTCTCCCACCCTTCTTGTTCCAGTACGTGACCAAGTCATCTTTCAAGGCAAGCAGATGTCTTGTGAGTACCCAGTTTGAAGTCTGCACCAGGCCGTCAGGTATCTCCCTCATATGTACTATATATTTTTACCTGTACTTATGATCTATGTATCTATGACCGTTGTACATATTATTATACTTTGAAAATAAGTATGTAAAACATGTGTGCATAGCCAATATTTGACTAGCACGGTAAACATTTGTTGATTAGTGTTTGTTCATTTTTCAGCTATACAATGGCTCTTTTCATCTCCACTTTAAATTTAATTTATCAAGCACTATTAATATTTTTTAAGACTTCTTTGAAGTATGTTGTAAATTAGCACCACAAAATACTGCAGTGCTCCTAAATAAGCTACAGTAGGTTTGAATGAAATTTCTTGCAAATATTGTCTATAGTAAAGAACAAGTTGTTTATGTTGTATTTTGGAATGTAATTATTAAGCATTCTAATACACATTTCACTAGATTTTTCTTCATTTGCATTACACTATATGTATCCAACTCTATTTATTTACAATATTTTAACTGTTTAATGTATCTGTATTTACATAAAATTTACATCGTACTTTCTTCATATGCTAGTGTTTTTTTTTACACCATGTGTACTGCAAGTGTTAAGTTTATACTAGCTCACTAAATTTGTAGTAACATTTGCATCATTTTTGTTCATATGTGTAGGTTGTGGTAGATGAAGCTAGAAAAGTTTTTTCAAACGCTAAGTTAAATTGTTAACTATAAACTTAAACTTGTAACTTACACATTAAAACAACAAATGATTGTTAAAAATATGTTCAGCCATGTCTATTAAAATCAAATGGATTTATTTTTATGTTTAAATGTGTGCCATAAAATATATCCTTTTGAGCATTTCATTTATTTTTTTACAATATCTTTAAAACAACCTCCTAAATGTTCACTCTTTTGTTTTCAATCATGTCTTGTCACGTTGAGATTAAAATATAGTAGTTGCCAGTTAATGGAAATATTCAGCTCTATTCTGATTACAATGCATACTAACATCTTATCTATCAACAGCAGAACTAAAGATAAACAAACTACTGTATTTATTCATGTACCACCCGCACATTTTTTTCCAAAAACCAAATTGAGAAGTTGCGGTGCGGGTCATACACGTAAATCAAGGTTTTGGATGAAAAATGAGACCTGGAAAATTTGGATTTACCATAATTACAGACTGCTAAAAGCATTTATTACAAAGGAAATATAAGTACGTATATACCCGATAACATCAGATCGTCGCTTATTAGATGTAAATACACAACACCGGCATTACCGTCAGCTACGCCCTGTGCCGTGTGTACAGCTCGTGGCACTGTAGCCGCCCTCCGAGACGTGCCAAACTTCAACAATCTAGGCAGCGCCGGGCCGTGCCGAGATGCGAGATGTGTATTGTTTTATTCTAAAAAGTCTGCATGTTACAACAATAATGATTTGACTATGAATTATTTGACTTGTTTGGCCCAATGAACGAGCATCTACGCACGCACAAGCAGCGCGGAGGCCGAGATAGTGTTTCTAGCTCCATCAGAATGCACCACAGTACAGCGCGGCTGAGCACGCTCTTCAGTTACGGCTTGTAGCAAACAGAGCGCAGTATACGTTGGCATGGATCGTTCGCCCATGTTCCATGCAGCCAGCCATTGCCATCTTTGTTCCAACATGCTGTGCTTGGTGCTACACAGTATTTAGGTATACTTCTGGGGTATAATCTTATTATGTTTTTACGCAAAAGTAAATTAAAGCCAAACAAAATAGTGAAAAAATAATGTCTTCATTAGAGCATATTAACAATAATGGGTGCAGGTCTATATTTCTGGGGTATAATTTCATTAAGTCTTTTACGCAAAAATAAATTAAATTCAAACAAAATAGTGAAAAAAAATTTTTTTTCAAGAGAGTATGTGGACAATATGGGGTGTGGGTCTTACATGGGGGCAGGTGGTACATGGATAAATTCGGTACATAACATTAAAGGTTTTGAAAATGACCAACCTTTATTTGGCTCATGTAGTAAAAAATATTTTTCCAAAAAAAATATTTAATTGTTTTGCAAACCTTGGGAGGATATTTAAAAGTTGAAGTTAGCTAAATGTTGGAATATTTCTGGCAACCAAAAGATAAAAACGATAGCAATTTTGTTAGTGCTGAAGAACCTCTCTGACAAACCATCTTCTAGTCACTAATAATCAACTGCAAAATACACTAAGTGTATGAATGTTCACAGAATGGATTGATAAATGGCTTTGTCTTCAATCTACAAGGGTTATTTTTTTTCAACCTCCGATCGGCTGTAATAAAAAAATGGGAATGAATTAGGAAATTATTTTATTGTCAAAAGAAACGTACATCTTTACACTATTTTTCCACTTAATCACCGTGCAGATTGAGTTATTTGTCGTACCGATGCACCAGCTTGCCGATACCCTATGCAAAGAATGATGTCTCCTGCCTATTCAGCCGCGTTTTAACAGTGTCCTGCAGTTTGTCATGGGTGTTGAAGTGTCGTCCTCCAAGCCACTTCTTCAATGTGGGGAAAAGGTGGAAGTCACTCGGTGCCAAATCCGGACTGTAAAGAGGGGTATCTGCAAGCTGGTGCATCGGTACGACAAATACCTCAATCTGCATGGTTATTATGTGGAAAAACAGTGGAAAGATGTACGTTTCTTTTGACATTAAAATAATTTCCTAATTAATTCCCGTTTTTTTTTTTATTGCAGCCGATCGGTGGTTGAAAACAAAATAACCCTCGTAGTAAAGATACAAATAATGACAGTGATAATTAAAAATTTACGTAGAAAATAGAACAAGTTTGTACTAAGGAAGGGCTAAATAAGTGTAACTGGAACATAACGTAGTTCTTCATGTCAAATTGTCTTTAAACTTTTTTATGTACACTCTACGTCTATAACAAGTTATGTACCGGTACATATCATAAGTAGTGTGATTGTGTTTTTATTTCATAATTAGCATTAATTTACTTGACAAACATGTTTGATGTAGATTTTGTACTGTGAAAATTGTCAGAAATGTTGTGTTGATTGCGTAACTTTTAATGAGACACTGTAGCAACTATATGGTTTATGCAAGTACTTTACTGTCTGTCGTACCATTGGTTTATGTTACCTCAGATAATTGTGGCTCTTCTGTAACCGAAATCAAAGTGCTACATGTTGGATACAACTCCACAGCTGCAGATGTTTTAGGAGATCACAGTTTGTTTATGTATTGTTCACTATCGTAACTGTGTGGCTCAGAGTCTCTTTTGCAAGGCCAGCTCTGTAGTGTAAATGTGCTGCGAGTCAGTTTGCAAGTGAAAAATGTTTGTAGACATGATGCAGTTCTGTTGTTGTGGTATGCCCACACTTATTGTTTCTAGATGTTGAGGCTGTGTAGTGTTGGCCGCCCACAGGAACCTCATAGAATAAAAGAGTGGCTTTTTTTTTATTCAAGTATGATATGTAAAATTTGAAGATGTTGGCTTGTCATACGTTTTGTATAAAATTTGACCATTCTCGATAAATTACAATGATAAAAACAGTTATAAAGCTTTGAAAAATTCCTTGAAGTCTTTAATTTCCAAGCTTCCTTCTTGTGTGTCATATGGATTGCAACTGTTTTTAATTACTCTACTGACTGGAACAATTAGTTAATTTTTAATCAGTTGATAGGTAAACTATGGTAATAATATTGTAGAGGGATTGAACTGTACAGAAAAATAACCTAAAAGATAGAATAAACTACTTGTAAATTTGTGCATTACTGCAAACTAAATGATTCCCAGTGAATCTCATGGTTAAACATTAAATTGTTGTATGAATTTACTAGGCAGTAATCTGCCTTTTTTGGCTTGTACCATTTAAAATGCATAACATATATTTGTTTATGTAAAATAATCATGAAAAATCATTGTGACTAAAACACAATCATGTGTACCGGACATATTATCCAAAATTACAGCATTGTGTTCATAAAGAAATGTCTATATTTGCTATTCAGAATTCAATTATGCTTCATTTGTTGCTCATCATAGCACAACTTTAATCATTTCTTCCAACGGCTGTGTTCCAGAATGTTACTTAGCGTAATCATCAAGCAAAGCCAGAGAAAAGAGGATTTTGGAACATCGCACTACCGTGCACCCATATAACAATGTTTTCGTCCCTTCGTAGATGTGAAATTATCAGGAAGTACCAGTCTGTAAGTACTTCAACCCTTTGTCTATTTAGTATTTAACTGGTTAACATAGAATATAATTTGTGTGTTTACAAGAAAACTTGGAATAACACACAACTCTTTCTTAACAAACCACATTTATCAGTTATATAACCCAAACCTCGTTTTAAAAATTTTTACCTTTGTTTAACTAATCATACTCTTACCATAATCTACTCGCGAACATGAGTATAAAAATGTAGAACAGTATACAGTAAGTACAAAAACTCATTTTCTAAATTAAACATAAGAATCTTTCCATCAGTGTATGTAATCAACATGTGTACATTTACATTTTATCTGTGTTAATTTAAATAAACTTGACCTTCTGCCATTTTCAGCTTTATTCTCCATTATTCTTCAAGAAAGGTAGTGCAAAAATGTTTACCTCTACAAGGTGCTTATAGTAATTATTTAGAAGTTTTTGGACTTCACCAAAACAAGTAAGGTTTCAATTCTAGAGGTTTACGGACAGGGTAATGTTTTGGAATGCCACCAAGGTTGTAAATTTTTTTTGTATCTCAAATTTTCTTGTATGTCTTTTAACATCCCATTAGTTTGTCAGCACAGTATGCATAAATTTAAATATAATTATTAATAGTTTGTATAATGTCAGTAGTGCAAAGTTTCAGTGAGTGTTTTGGTTGAATATGTGCTTGTATCTCTGTGATCTGTTAATTAATGACTAAATTTCTAAATAGCGTAGTCTGTGTGGTTTAAGCAGACTTTTATCCTTTCAGGATTGTGTATTTTTCTAAATTGTGTGTATTTTTATTTAATATCGCAAATAAATATACTTTGCACCACACTGAACATTTTGTCTGTGCTGTTTATGGTAATAGTGATCAGTTAATTTTTTTTAAAATAGCCATGGTACATCTTCCCTTCACCAAATGTCCTACAGATTGTTGGAGTTGCAAAGTTATCCATGCTGTTACAAAGTTTGTATACCCAGTTCAGTGTATTGTATGACTTGACGTTATTGAAATTTACATCTTTGTTGCAAAAACAAGTTTGTAGTATAAGTAATGAAACTTAGTCTGGAAAATTCAAAATTTATTCGCAATTATGTATTAACATTTTTCTGCAAAATGTTCTACATTCCGGTAGCTCAACTGTTAATGTAAAATTTAATTGTACAAAAAAATAAAAAAAACTTGCAAGTAGTTCAATATAATGTGTTGTTAACACCTTGAAATGTTTCAGACTATCTTTGTTTTATTTATCTTAGTTTATTGTGAATGGATATTTTTTCATCAAGAAATGAATTGTTGAATTCTCATTTGGGGATCTTAGATAAAAGAATTACAGAGAGAACATTTAGGTAAAATTCATGATTATTACAGCCAACTGTCGACTATCTGTGGTACGATATCTGCTTTTTGGATTGAGAATGACATCCATGACAACCATGGTTTTCTATAAAAATCCATACTATCCACAAAAATCCTGAACATCCCTGAAAATCCCAATTATTCGTAATTCATTGAAAGTAATTTTTAATTTGTAAGTTTGTAATGCAACTTCGACAGACAGAAATGCATACGCTGCAAACACAGTGCAACTGCTGTGGTTTGAAATATACATTAATCTGAAAAAAATAATAATTAACCTTACCAATGTGTAAATTATCACTGTGCATTTTCAGAGATTTTTAATTATCCAGGTATCTTCCCCAATGTTTAGCACAGATAATTGAGAGATTATTATATAACCGCAGTATTAGCAGAGCTGTGATGAAGACATCAGACAGTTGCAATGTATGGAGCATGTGCGTAGGCAAACTGACGAGACAATAAAGGAGTTATTGTGAAGCTTAAATGGCTACCGCAAGCCAAGTAGAACACACGGCACAGACCTACTTGTTCTTCTCAGCCTCTCAAAAGTCAAAAATGAAGAGGTGGTGAGTGGGGTGGCATGGATAACCGTGTACACACAGCCCAAAGAAAGTCATGCAAAGCCAGGTTTACGTACAGTGAGTGTACCTATATGCAAGTTGTGTGCATTGCTTGCAGCATCTATTGCCAACTTCTGAGCTATGTATGTTCCTTGTAACATTTATCCCTTCATCATTATGCACTTAACATTTTTGATGGCACTAAGCCAAAAAAAATAGAGAGAGAGAATATATCTTGGGAAATCCTGAGATGTTCATGCTACACCACTGAAACTCTTTAAATTATTTACTTTTATTGTCTCTTCAACTTTTTTTATCATCTATATATCTGTACCTTAATTTTTTGTCTGATTTCAAAACATGTGGTTTGACTCACAGCAATATATATATTTCTTCCAAACATTATGAAAACATGTACGTGACCAAACTACGTTAACGTAGGATCAGGTAAGTACCTGGCAGAAATATCTGCCATAATTTGGATATTGCTAAACATAGAAAGGCCAGCATAAAAACATTTTGTAAATAGAACAACTATTACATCAAGCATAAACAATTTGTTCAATTGTGAGTATTGTTTTCCTGAGGTACGAACAATGTAGGAACATCTTAAAAGTAATTTGGAATAAGTCCGGTATCTTAAACTATTACTACTGTACTAAAGGTGTACTGGTACATAACTTAGTTCCCATTCACTCTTATTTTCATTGCACAATGATTATTTAGTTATTGCTCGTTTCTGCCATCTTCTGCCAGTCTGTACTACTAGAACTGAGTTTGTCCATTTGTACCACTTTATTTCCAGTTCCTTCAATTGTACTATGTATGGCATTCTACGTACCTACGGACAGCCTGTTGCTGCAAATAAATGTGCTAGTCAGAAGTTCTTTCTGCTATCTACAGAAAAAAGTTTTTGCTAGCAAAAATTTTAAGGAATACTTAGTCTATATATTGCTTTCTGGGAAAATCAGCACAGCCACTTATGTATCATGATGTTCCAAATCTCGTGGAGAGCTTAGAGAAGAATGAGTGCACGTAGTGAGTCAAACTGTCGAGTGTGCTGAAAAAAAAAACACAGTAAGTTTAGTACACTATCATTTATGCTAAGAAAACTCTGATTGTCTTTGGTTGCTACCCAAAATATTTTTTCCCTCTGCTTTTACCACCAATTGTAAATTGTGCTAAGTGCTGTCGAGTAATGTAAGGTGAAATGATGCATTGTTTCCGTAATACAATAATGGAAAATTGAAGATTTTTATGGAAAGATTGCTTCTGTTAATATAACAAATATTGCTCAAGTGCATTACAACTACTGTGATTTTGCAAGTACAGCACAAAGTTTATTTTAAATCTTTTTCAATATTATTTATACATACTGCAGTTGCAGAATAGTATACCAGTATTACATTGCAGGATACTTATGCAGCATACAGTGAAAATTGTAATGTGACATATATTGCATACAGTATTAATATTGTAACACCCAATGACTCACAACTAACAATTTTTGAAATATGCATTCATGAAATTACTTACTATTTGCACCATTTCAGGATTCACTAAATATAACAAAATCTTCATACAGTACTAGCACTACGATTTTTTAGTTTTTTTTTTTTTTTTTCCTGTAGATAAATATTTTTGCTATGCAATTAAGGTAGCCGCCTGACTGTTGTGTATTTAGCATGTCCAAGATCTAGAAGTGCGGAAATGCTAAGGGTGACCTAGTCACGTGTACCATGCTTTGTGTGAGCTTCTAAGTGCAAGTAGCTGAACTGATGTTACCTCTGTGAGACGTTCCGTGGTCACCGTCACATTTGATGTTTTATGGCATAATGTATACATAGTACAGTATTGTAGAGTATGTGCTGTACGTACCTGTATCTTTATAAATATTCTACATTATGGAAAAAAACCTGGTAAACACACATTTTAATATTTTTTAAATAAGAAAATGAACTATCAATTAAGTAGAACCTGAAATAGGCATAAACACATGACTATTTGTGAGCAGGAGGCATCGTTAACATACTTTGTTTGAAAAGTGAATGAAATTTTTCTGCTGTAGTTCTGCACACCTGGGCCAGTAACCACCTTAATTACCAGGCATGATTTCATGGAGTCAGTGACTACAATGCGTGTGTTGTCTCCTATTTCAGTGGGTGCTGGGTTCCGTGTGGTGGCCAACCTGTCAGTTGCTGCTGACCTAAGCTGATTGGAATGCACTTCGGGAGAGTTCACTGCATGCCAACTGTGTACTAGGAAGTGACTGTGACTCAGCCCCGTCCTATTGGGGTGTTGAGGCTCAATAATACAATGTCATAGCGAGTAACAGAGTGGTACTTGTTAATGTTGAGCTCAGGGCCGGTGAAAGGTATTTTGACACCCTATGCCCTCTCCCCTTGTTTTTCTGATAGTTGTGCAGTGCTTATATAATTTTTTTTAATACAGTGGAACCTTATTATAACGACAACTGTCAGTAGCAACAAAAACTGTCTTTATACAAGATTTGTATTATATCCAGGCAATATACATGTATTATAGAGAGATGGTGCACATAAAAGTTAATGTTATAAGTCATACACTTTATAACAAGGTTACACTGCATTTAGCTTTATACTTCAAATACAAAACCTCATGTAAATTCCACTAATACATTGACCAGAACGTGAGAATCCATTACAATAACTAGCATAACGAGAATCAACGTATGTGGAAACAATGATGGTCATTTCAGCTTGCAGATGATAGACCTTTTTTTTCTACTATCTTTCTATTGTTGGGGTGGCAGGGGGAGAAGTTTGCCTCCTTTGTTCATACCCTTCCTTTTATTTCCATCTATTATAAAGTTATTACATTTCTCTGTATTATCTATAAATCTGAGATTCTAGGTTACAAACAAAAAAATTTGCAAATTGTAAGCCAACATATGATATTCAGATTGAAAGATGGATGGGGACAGAGCGAGGTGGCACAACGGTAACACATTGAACTCTCATTGGGCAGGATTCGGGTTCGATCTTTGGCTCCGGCCATCCTGATTTTGGTTTTCCTTGGTTTCCCGGAATCGCGCCAGGCAAATGCTAGGGTGGTTCCATAAGAAAGGCCATGGCAGATTCCTCTCCCAGCTGCTGTCATTGTACCAAGTTGTGTGTTACTGTCTCTAATGACCTAGCTGTGGATGTACACGTTTAATTGCAGACATGTTTTTCTGGATATTTAATAACATTTTTGAGGTTCTTTTTTGTTGTTGGCTGATCTTATTTTTTAAAATTATTTTAAGGAATTTTTTTTTTCTAAACGCGTTGAATTGTTTCTGAAAATAATTTTTACGTTCCCACTACTGTAGACTGTTTACGTATAAGTTTTTAAGGGGAAAATGTTTCAGCTGCCTATGTCTAGATTAGCAATGAGGATGTGTAAGGCTCGGGCATCAGATTTGTTTGCGGGTTGGAGTTAATTACCTTCTTTTGGCTGGTCAGTCTTTTATGTTTTGTTCTTGCAAGTACTTATAAGATGGTGGAGGGGTTGAGGGAAGTAGGCAGTGGAAGTAGCAGTATTGCCATGCTCTGTGGAGTTAACAGATGAGAAAGAGTTCTGGCTTGGGTCCCAATTAAAAGTCACTACCTGCTATTTGCACAGACGAAGCATAGCTCAGGTGTAGAGCAAGTAGAACGAGTCTTTTCTTGCACCTCTAGCCACAGTTGTAACAGATCAGATCCTCATGTTTTTAGCTGCGCATGTGTGAACTAAGTGACTCTATTAATACCGAAGTATTTGATAGATACATGCTTACAACCATCACATAACCTCTTGTATAGGTCATTCGGAGTTAAGTGAGCACTAAAGATTCAACCTTTGAAAAAAATCACTAACAGTTACTGCATATTAGTCAACATTAACAATAGTTACATTATTGTTTGTATGGTTGATAGCGAATCATTGCATGTAGTTCCGTGTATTTATCTTATTTGAATATAGCATTTGTGAAAGAACATCAAATGCAATCAACCTCTGTACACCTTATACTTCAAAATATTTAATTATGATCTTACTGACATAGCTACTGATTGTATAGGTTAACTTGATTACCGCCACCACAAAGTGATGAAACCACCCGCTGAATTCAAAACATTCGTCGACATGTTGCCGCTAATGCTCACACCACAGTGGTAGTTCAAAATTACACTGACAGATGGCACCAGAGTTATGTTTCCGCCGCTTCGCTTGCTTGAAAGCAAGTTAAGTCATGAGTGTCTGTCCATTGTGTAATAAATATGGGTTTCTGATGAACACATTCAAATGTATTAGAAGTAACTGTTTATGAATATAATTACTAAATGATGTGAAGTCATTAGTAATCTGTAATCTGTTGTTTAACTATATCGCCAGTCTGAGCATATGGAATTAGAAATATAATTTTTTTCTGTTTCACACATTAAGAAAATACGCCTAATTTATTATTTTTATTAATTTCGTTGTCGTCGCGTCATTCGTGGCAGTATGCTGAACGGAATATGAATTCTTGAACTGCGTGTGCTGTGTGTGTTTATAGTGGCAGTTTTGAATTACAAATTAATATACTACGCATGCATTTACGAGATGAGTAACAGCAATAGTGTGTGTCATAACCAATTATTAAGAGTCGATGCAGAGAAAACAGTGTTATAAAACGTTAACTCGCAGGTATTTATAACTAAGGTTACTATTGAGTAAAGCATATATACAGCGCCCGTTCATGTAATGAGTAGATATTGTTGCATGCTGTAATTCTAAGGGTGGGCTGGCTGGAGCCTGTGTCGAAACACCTTGAGAGCTGGCCCATGACTCACAAGTCGGGCTGTCTCATAGTGGGAATCCCGATGAGATACGTCATAGGGATCGCCGTACGAGACTCAAGTCACGTCCGAAGTATGGTAAAATATATATTTTTAGACCCCTGAAATTCGGTAAATCCCCGGAGTTTGGCCTAAGTATATAAGGGCCGAATCAACAGATTTGGAGCGAGTTCGCTATTGGTCGTGCTAGAGGAAGGTATTATGCTTGTAGAGAGAGACTGGTGAAGACATATTGGTGACGTCAGAGTTTACTGAAAGGCTGCAGGCACATACCTTCGCAGCAGTATTGGACGAAACAAGAGGACTGCTGCTGCGGGTTGGCGGACAACAAGGAGGTACGTGATGGGAGTCGAACCGAAGACCTCAAGAGTGAAGACAGTGGTGCACTCGGGGTGCTGCGCAGCACATGGTGAGCCATCACCACTTTGGACTGATAAAGTTGTACATTGTCATTATTTGAAAGATTGTTGATTGGATAGATGACAACTTGAACTTTTATTGTGATTTGTAGTCTTTGGTTAATGGTAAATATATTTGTGCTTTAATTGTCAAAGTTAACGTTTCTGTGGCACAGTAGTAATTATGTGCATAATTAAGGGTGTTGTGAAAGTTATAGCTGATTACTTATTTTGTATATGTTTGTAAGCTTGGTGAGTTAGTAAATCAATACTTAATTCAACTCTTTTATTTCTGATTGTAAACCTCTGTCCCAAAGATCTCAGAGAATTGCCCACATTTAAGTTTTTGCTAAACTTGTAACACTGGTGTCAGAAGTGGGATAGAGGCGTTAAATAAATTGCATTATTCATTCCGTAATTAAATCATTGCACAAAATTACTATTTAATTAAACTAAGCCACTTTATAAATTTTGTGTTTAAATTGCAATTGTAAATGTGAATGATTACAAGAAGCATGTCAGCAGAAATAGAAACAGTAAAGGCCCTCATTGAAAGAATGAGTGGCCAATTAAGTAGCCAAATAATTTCAGTAAATAAAAATGTCAATAAGAAAATAGATAGTGTAAATGAAAATGTAAATAAGCATAGATAGTGTCAAAGAAATGGTGTACCAGGAAATAGATGCTGTGAATGTGAAGGTAGACAGCATAAACGATAAGGTGGAACAGCAAATGAATGATCTAAGGAAGAAGTGGCAAGACTTTCGTCAGCATCAAGAAGGTAGCCATCTTGTTACCGGAGAAGACAAGGTCATTGCTGAATCAATACATGAAGGCGGCGAAGAGAAGACCACGAAGTTTGAACCAGGCTGTAGTGATTCAAAACCAGGCAGAAAATGGGCTGCAACACATTTGTGTATCTAGTGTGCCTGCATCGAACATTGGAAAGGGGATTTCTGTCAAGCCTGTTCTTTACGATGGCCAGACTCTATGGCGAGAGTACCAAAACCAGTTCGAGATTGTGGCAACCATAAATGGTTGGTCTGACCAGCAGCGCGCATACTATCTTGCAGCTGTGCTGAGGGGACCTGCCCTCAGTATACTCCAGTCGCTTCCAGAACAACAACGTCTGGAATACTCACAACATTAGTGACTGCCCTGGAGCTGCACTTCGGAGACAAATACTTACACCGTGTCCAACTAAAGAGCTGCACCCAGAGATCAGGGAAGCCACTGCAAGAATTGGGGCAGGACATTGTGTCCATTTGTCACTCGAGGGGTGTCCAGAACAGGCACAAGACATCATAGCAGTCAGCTTCTTTGTCGATGCCACCGCCAATATATATGTGCGGCAAGCAGTGCTCCTGGCCGCCCCAAGGACTATGCAGGATGCCCTGGCCAGAGCACTGGAGGTCGAATCTGCAAGAGGGCCATCAGCTCGGTGTGCTGTGCGGGCGGTCGCACTGTTAGGCAACGAGAGAGATAACTGCTTCGAGAACACCTTGAAGAGAATGGAAACCATGGCACGTAGAATCACATCGATTACACCCTGCCCTCGACAACGACCAAGCTGTTGGGAATGTGGAGAACCCGGACACCTGAGAGCCCAGTGTCCACAATGGTTACAGAAAAACACAAACCAAGAACAGGATGAGGCTGCCCGATCTGGCCAGCCCTCGGGAAACATGTAAGCACCGGTCTTAAGGGTTGAAGGTCGGTGACTGCGGGAGATAAGGTCCCATTGTTTCTTCAAGTATACTCAGTGAAACTAGAGTTTGATGCAATCCTAGTGGATGGCAGTCTGGATAATGTTAATTGCAACATGGTTGTGGACACCGGAGCAACCATTACCGTTGCCCGACCGGACATCTTGGGGCCTTCTCCCCAGCAGTCAAAGGGTCATAATTACAGACAAAGCTTTCTGACAACAGTGACAGGCGAGACCACACCAGTGAAGGGGAAGAAAAAGGTACAGTTGAAGTTGGGTGACCTCTGCATTGAGCACGAAGTGTACATAGCCAACATAGAAGATGAATGTTTATTGGGCCTGGATGTGTTGCGCAAGTTGGAGTGCTGTATAGATACTCGGTCGGGAGTACTAAGGGCTGGCAACCGAGAACTGGTAATGATGCCACGAATTGAACTATCCTCACCAACCAGCTGTCAAGTAGTCTGTTGCGAGTCAACTGTTTTGCCAGCGTCCAGTGAGACTGTCATCCCCGCTTGCTGTCGAGGCAATTTTGTGCGGCGTGTAGCTCTGGTCGAACACATAGGAAGAGGAAGCAGCTTATCTGATGAGGTGGTGTTAGCAAGAGCGTTGGTTTCGCCGGGTTCTGGAAATCTACCTGTTTAAATGGTAAACTTGTCGAACAGGGCAATCCAGCTAGAGGAGGGGGTCACAATAGGTGTGTGCAAACAATTCTCCCAAATAACTTCAACCGACAAAGGAGCCATCAAGTCAGGCGACCTTGATGGGACTATTATGCCAGAACCACTCAAGGAACAACTCACTAGAACTGGAGCAAAACTTGAAATGGAGACAAGAAAAGGCTTTTGCAGAACTTCTGAAGAAAAACAAGAAAACTTTCTCATGTGGGCCACTTGACCTTGTCAGGACATCTCCTGCACAACACTTTATTCATACAGGAGAAGCTAGACCAATCAAGCAACCCCCAAGATGACTCTCTCTGGCTACGCAAGAGACTGTGGATGGCATCTTGAAAGAAATGAAGGACTTGGGTGTGATCGAGCCCTTGGTTGTGCCTGTTGTACTAGTTAAGAAGAAAGATGGGTCCACAAGATTTTGCGTGGATTACCGCCAGCTGAATGATGTGACCAAAAAGAACTACTACCCCCTCCCCCTGATTGATGACACACTGTACAGACTAATAGGGTTACTGTGGTTTCTCTCTACTTGACATGAAAAGTGGCTACTGGCAAATTGAGGTGTCACAAGAGGACAGGGAGAATACTGCCTTCTCTGTGCAAGGAAAAGGAACTTGACAATTCAGAGTAATTCTGTTTGGGCTATGCAATGCCCCTGCTACCTTCGAACGACTAATGGAAAAGGTCTTACCTCTAGGCTCTAGATGTTTGCCAAGTTTACTTAGATGACATCGTGGTCACAGGTAAAACATTTAAAGAACGCCTTACCAGACTAGATTCCGTGTTCCAGAAAGTGGCTGCTGCAAATCTGAATCTGATTCCCAAGAAGTGCCACCCATTCAAAAAGAAAGTTAGTTTATTTGGGCATGTGTTATCAGCTGATAATTCCAGACTGCCTCAGAAAAAACAAGGGCAATAAAAGATTGGCCACAACCAACAGACAGGACACAGGTTGGAAGCTTTCTTGGACTCTGCGCTTATTATCAGCTGTTTGTACAAGGATTTGCTACAGTTGCGAAGCCACTACATGAGCTTACTGAAGCCAAATGAAAATTTCTGTGGACCACTGAATGTGAAGCCTCTTTCAGAAAATTAAAAGAAGTGTTAATGTCCCCTCCAGTTTTGGGCTTCCCCGATAGTAAAGGTGAGTTTGTATTAGAGACGGATGCGAGTGATGTAGGCATTGGTGCTGTGCTATCACAGGTCCAAGATGGAGTAGAGAAGCCTGTATATAGAATATTTTAGCGAAGTGCTACAGAAACCAGAGAGAAATTACTATGTCACTCGCAGGGAGCTATTGGCAATGGTGAAGTACATATCACATTCCACCACTACTTACATGGCAGACACTTTACTGTGCGAACAGATCATGCTGCTCTATGCTGGCTACTGAACTTCAAGAATCCAGAAGGACAAATAGCTCAATGGATTCAACACCTTCAAGAATACAACTTTGATATACAACACAGTGCTGGTTGTTTCCATAATAATGCAGATGCATTATTTCGCATGCCTTGTGACCCCAACTGTCACCATTGTGAACGGCATGAGGAGAAAAATGGGGGAGTGCATTCTGTTGGAACAACAAGGCTTCAGGCATAAATGATCAATGGGAAGTGATCCTGGACTGATGACAAGATAAGAGAAGAACAACGAAATTACCCGTACTTGTGCCCAATACTGGATTGGAAAGAGCATGACCACCAGCCAGAATGGCAGGAACTGTCTGAAAAGAGTGCTACAACTAAGGCATATTGGACACAGTGGAATTCACTTGTCCTGAAGAATGGTTTCCTCTACCGGAACTGGGAGAGTGCAGATGGCATACATGAACACCTACAGTTTGTCCTCCCAGAGAATAAGATCCCAGAGGTACTGAAGGAGCTCCATAATTCAGTGTCGGGCAGTCATTTCGGCATTAATAAGACACTCAACAAGGTTCGAGAGAGGTTTTATTGGCTTCATTGCCGTGAAGATGTCGACAGATGGAGCAGAATGTGTGACGACTGTGCTGCAAAGAAAGGTCCGAGGATCAGAGGCAGAGGTCGTCTCCAGGAGTACAATGTCGGTGCCACATTCGAGAGAATGGCGGTCGACATCTTTGGTCCCTTGCCAGTAACCGAGAGAAACAATTGGTACTTGTTAGTGGTACAAGAGTACTTCACCATATGGCCACAGGTTCTTCCCATACCGAATCAAGAGGCCAGCACAGTGGCTAATGCACTGGTCGAAAATGTGTTCTCAAGGTTTGGGGTGCCATTGGAGCTTCACTTGGATCAAGGATAGAATTTTGAAGCAGCCCTTTTCCAAGAAGTGATGAAGATAATGGGTATGAAGAAGACCCAAACCACTCCGCTACATCCACAGTCTGATGGAATGGCCGAATGCCTAAATCACACACTGGAGCAATAACTATCCATCTTTGTTTCTGATAGTCAAAAGGATTGGGACTCCAAAGTACCATTGTTTCTGCTAGCGTACCACTCTGCTGTTCATGAAGCAACTAAGGTGACACCTTCAAGGATGTTGTTTGGAAGAGAGCTCCGTCTCCTGAGCGACCTGATATTCGGAATACCGGCGGAAGTAGACCAGATTGCATCCCCAGTGAGTAACGGCATTAGTGTATGTTGTAACTAGTTAAGAGTCGATGCAGAGAAAACATTGTTATAAAACGTTAACTCGCAGGTATTTATAACTAAGATTATTATTGAGTAAAGCATATATACAGCACCCGTTCATTTAATGAGTAGATATTATAGATAACATTTATCGCAGCAGTGTAATGTAAATGTTTACATTGTACAAGCCTATGTAAATAAAAGCAAGTGGCAATGTTTATGTTTACATGTAGCGGAAAGATATAATCTGGCGGAAAATATAAAAAAGTCAGAGCTTTTTTGAGTGCTCACTTTATCCCGAATTACCTATACCTCTATGTGTGTGTATTCAATTCCACTACAATGCAACAAGATTCAGTGCAGATGCAAATTTTGTGTTGCATCCACAAAAAGTGATAGGTATTTAATTGGCCCTCTAGGTTGTGAATTCTTAACAGTACTAGGGAAACTCGTTTGAAATTGTAAGTAACACTGTTGTAATACAGTGCATGCTATTTAAGTCATGCTGCACTCGTGTAACGTATGGAAATACTATGACTATTTGAATAGGAACACTGTATTTTAGGTGTAAGATTTGATAAGTACTGCTAACACTTGAATACAGTTTCCTTGCATACAATACAAAACAGAGCTTGAAGTTACTAACTTGTAAAGGTGTTCAGGTGAACTGAAGTAATTCTAAAACTGAAATAATTGTTAATCCCAGTTTAAAGTTTCACGTCTGAATGTTAACAGATTAAAATCCGGAGATGAGAGACCAAACATCTCAAACACATAGCTAGCTAAGCTATCCAAGAAAGGATGAAGCAGTCCTTTAATATAATAAACTACACAAGTCCACAATGTGAGTGTGCACAGAGGGGTATAAAGAGTTTCAGAGTAAATTTACATAAGTAAACAGTAGCTAAGATTACCTAGTTGTCAGAACAGTTGCAGGCCCTGCGGGACACAACTTTCTCCATCTCTAGCACCCACGACTGTCTATTTTGTGTTTGGAGCAGACATTGTCAAATTTTTGTTCTAATGTGAACAATTTCATTACAGAGCATATGCTAGTAGGATATCAACTTTTCTTTCCTACAGCATAAATAAAATTATAAAGAAAAGTGTCATTTAGTTTTATTATATGCATAATAGATATCAGTGATAGCATTGCTGGCTTTCTGTAACATTAATCTATGAATGCTGTGTAAAGATATGTAAGAGATAAAATGTCTTCTTGCTAAACATATGTTTACAGTTGGGTATTCTACCTTGAGTACAATACATGTGCACATTTACATTGTTAAAGATATGTTTGTTAAACCAGTTCCTTCACAATGTTTCAAGACCACGAGCAAGTGTCAAACATGAACACAGCGTGATACTATACATAGGGCAACGTACCTATAAAAGTGAACTGCCACGTAGAGTAACGTGCCTATAGCAGTGAACTGCCATGTAGAGCAACTTACCTATAGAAGTGATCTGCCATTCGACAACCTAAGGCCATGGAGATGCGGGGACTGATAGATAAACACAGTGAGATATTGTAGATAAAGCAACTTGCCTATAGAAGTGATCTGCCAGTCGACGACTCAAGGCCAAAGAGATGCAGGGACCGGTATATGAACACAGCAATAGCATGATGCTGTACATAAAGCATCTTGCCTATAGAAGTGATCTGCCAGTCGACGACCCAAGGCCACAAAGACGCAGGAACCGGTATATGAACACAGCATGATGCTGTACATAAATCAACTTACCTATAGAAGTGATCTGCCAGTCGACGACCCAAGGCCAAAGAGACGCAGTGACCGGTGCAAAGCACAGTCATAGCTCCACATTGACATGCGGCACCTTGAGGGTGCTGTGCCTGGCATCACAGTCCACTTTGTTCATCCAGACGAGGTCGAGAACTGTCGCTTGGTGCATGGAGTAAACTGCCATCACTACCAGCACGTGCATGATGTTATGGGAGTTGAGATATAAGTCAACAGTTCCTGGAAACCACTTTTCTGGGATGTGCATGGCGCCGATTGCTCCACCCAGGGCAGACACCACGTCCTGTGTTCACACCATAACACTCTCTGTTAGTTTGTATTCTGCTCTCGACAACCTATGACATGATTTCAGCGACTACAGCAGTTTAATATTCTTGCAACTACTGAAGCATCTAGGTAAATATGATACATATACAATCAGGATATTAAAGCTATCTCATTATTAATGCATGTTTCCTTGTTCCAGATTAATTACTGTAGTTTAGTTACATGTTTTCCTGTCATTTAAAAGGACTTATTCCCCAAGAAAATGAAATAGAATTTTATTAATAGTACCTACTTTATTCGTAATCAATTAAGGTAAAAGTCGTCCCAAAGATCATAAATTAAATACTTAAACATACAAATAATATGTTATTAAAATTATGAATTACAGTGGGTAAAACAATCTCTTTGTCTGCATGTTTGTTACACTCAACAGTAAAGTCTATGGCAGTGCTTCCTGCAGTATTTCAGCAAGTACCATCTGTGGTGTTAAGCTATATTTACAATAGCAGTTAGTGCTTGTTTCATGTTAAAGTGTGATTTTAAACAAGTGGAACTTCATGGCCAACTCACTCAATGACACTGTTTTTGACAAGGGTGTCACTCAAGCAGGAGTTGTAGTGTTAGGCTAACCAGTCACAAGCAATTTGTTACCTTATTAGCTACCATCAGTTATGGCACCGTTTACATAACCGCCAGCACCATAGGCCAGTCTTCTACAAAAACACAACTGCAACAAGCTCCGTAGAATGCTGTACTTAAATTTAGCCTACATTTCTGTCCTTGCCTTTTCTACAATTTTTCGCCATTTTTCTCAGTCCATTGCTAGAACTTTTCAGTTTCTATAATTTTTTGTCCTGAGATCTCCGCCCTCCCATTTCTTTCTTGGTCGACCACATCCTCTGTGTCCCCTTGGATACCTATGCTCGAAATCATTCAGCTTCCTAGTCCATTTGGTTTCAAGTAAAAACACGTTTCTCCTTGGCCTGATAAGCCTGATAAACACTACTCGACTTCTAACTCGCAGCTGGAAACTGTAGCACAGGCCCCATGTGGTATCTTCTTAGGCACTTCTGCGTCACTCATATGTATTATCTGTCCAGCCAATTTCAATTTGGATGATGTCACTGTTCTTATGATAAGTGGAACTTTATAAGTGGCTTACAACTCGTTATTGAGTAAACAAGTTTATAATTTTTTTTAATCAGGGGAGGGAATTTGCAAAATTAAATAAAATACTTTATGTTACCAAACTCTTTGACATACCAATTTTATGAACACTACTTATCTACCAAGTACTTTGATTGACCACCTGCAGATATTCCGCCTGTCAATTATTACTTTCCGCAACACCCATCACAAAACAACAGACACAGCAGGATCTGGCAGAACGCAATCTTCAGTTTCACCAAACTAGTTGTCAGCAATGTTTGCAAGAAACAGTAACAAAATCACTGTCATTAAATTGATGAACGACACCCTGCTCTTTGTTAAACAGCGATCGAGATGGACTTGAAATGTTAATCATCTATGAAGTGGACGTGTTAAATACGATCTTTCAACATTATCAGGAATATTAATTTGAAGCGTCCCTTGAATTTAAGTTCCTCATAAAGTAAATTTATTAGATACCGTACATAGCAATCCAGTTCTACAAACAAAACTACGTATACCCCATACAGTTTACCAGCAATATAACAGTCCATAAATAATTTAAGAGATTCGCATTCAGCAATTGCATTGCTAGTATAGCTTATTAAAGAAACATCCTCCAGTGAAAGGTCTGCACAAATTTTGCATTTCCACACATTTTCAGAGCGCAGTTACTGTTGAGCATTTGTCTGCAGCTGAGTTGAATTAACTTTGTGTCATCAACCATGAACCTGAATATCAAGCTCATTCCTTCCCAATTTACTTGTTTAGTTGAATGTCGAACTATAGTTCTCATAATTCACACGAACAGGAGCTTACGGACAATATCCCTCGTAGCTGGCCACCATCAGCCTAGATAATGTTAACCTTGGTGATGACTCCAAGCACACTGTTTCACTGTTGTCTCGGCAGGAACGCATTGCCCAACCTCACGGGCACAACCATCACTCGTGACTCCTCTGAAAATGCCTGCCACTTGCCACCCACACCTGGCCCAGTCTCCTTCCTTCCAACCCTCCACCTACGTCACAACATATGATTGGCTGTTATTTGCTGAACCCCGTTTCCCCTGCTTACCTTCCTGCTGCAGCAGCAGTATACGAGATCAATAATTAAAGAAGAGTTACACATAGTTTTGGTAACTTACAATTTATGCAGACGGTGATATGCCAGAAAATAATCATGTGACAAAACACTTCACAGGGGTGGAAAGATGTGAAGTGTGATTCCAATAAATTGTCTATATCTGTCAAATCCATTATGATATGGTGTTTCTTTTTGCTTTAAGATGAAGATTATTAAATATTCCAAAATAAATTTCAGATTTGTTCTAAATTTTATACCTCATGGTTGTAAATAGGTTAAATTTGTTTTTGACAAATTGTCAATAGAGCTTGAAGCCAACGAGTTATCATCTTGTTATTGACCAAGTTTGATGTTTATATAAATGTTAAAATGTGATTTCAAGAGTATTCACAATCAATCCCAGAAGGAGGCGAAAGACAAAAATTTGGTTTTAAATTAACTGTCAATATTTATCAAACTTTTTAAAATTGGTACTGAGATGATATCTGGTTTGGAATGATTACATAAATACCTGAAAAGTTATGCAAGTTTTTTAACTGGATACAATAAACGAATTACTACGTGCTGAAACTTAGTAAACCATTCTAAACAGAGGATCTGAAAAGCAAGTATGACCGTCCAGAAATTATTTGTACTGAGTTACATATTGTGATCTTATTGAGACATAATATGGTACGACCTCTTTGTTATTTATATTATCATGTAATTAATGAACATGTATTTTATTACCCTTAAAAATTCAGAGATCATAATAAAATTTATTCTTTGGTGTTGTGTGTCTGTTAAAGAAGTTTTCAAAAGTTCTATATTTATTGTGAATGGCCGGTACTATCTTTGGTAAAATTAATTCAATGAGGCTTGAGGAAACTAGTGAATTGTTGCTATTGTGCTTTCATGTGAATCACAAAGATACTCATGTCTGTGGTTCTTTGACCCGTATACTAGTGTGCAAGTTTTTGTATTTGAATTATCTGCAAGAGTATGTGTTGTCACAGTGTTTCTAGGATGGGACAGAAGTCAGTACGCACCTGAAGCACGACATGTACCAAGGAGCCAGGGTCACCTCCCCCGTGTGGAGAGAACCGCAGAATGCACAGCATCCCTCGCATCATGAAAGGCAGGAGGAAACACAGCCGTCGCTCCCAAGGTGACCACGCTGTCATTGCCTGCAACACCGCACACTATCATGCCAACTTAACAAACACATACAGTATTCTCAAATATGCAGCATCCCCACAGTGCATATGTTCCTTGCAATATTGTCAGTGAAGGCTGGTCATCTATGGGGATTACGAATACTGGTAAATAAAAGACGACTCGACTCATGTAGAGAGTTATTTTGTGAATACAAAATCTTAACTCTTCCAAGCCAATTCATTTATTCTTTATTATGTTTTGCAGCAGAAAACAATGAAATTTTTATAAAAAATTATAATATTCATAGTCATAACACTAGAAGTAAATGCAATCTACATAAATCATCTATACGACTTAAGATGGTCCAGAAAGGAGTTTTGTATACTGCCACAGACATTTATAATAAATTGCCAAATAACTTGCGTGAATTATTTAACAGTGACATCAAAGAATTTAAAAATAAATTAAAATTAGCCCTGTTAGATCATTCTTATTACTCTGTTAAGGCATTTATTGATGCATGTAACAGGAAATGAAAATGAAAGTTTTTTGATATATTATATGAGAGTGTATTTATGTATATGTGATTGTGTTTAAAAACATGATTTTGTAAACCTTAGTGATATGTTACATTTTAATTAGTGACTTCATGTATGATGATTTTATCCTACAGTGTTATGATTGTACTATATTGTTTTGACATTGTGATGAGTGTTACATATGTTTATAATTGTTAAGTTTATGTGATTACCTTATGTATTTTACTGACATCCTCCATAGCTCTTTCGCATTGGCCATGGAATTGGGCTCCAAGGAGTGAAATAAAAAATAAAAATGAAATAAAAACACTCATAGCTCCATTCAAATCTACTCTTCATAATAAGCATGGGTAGAACTAGTTCAATTTAAACGTGCTCTCGCTCTCACGAGTCGTTCGCAACAGTCATATTTATGTACAGTCATGAAAATCAAGGAATAGAAAAAGAGGAGAGAGGCAGAGAAAAACCCACCTCTGTGGCTCATGAACAAATGACATGTGTGAGCTTCTTACCATTTGCACTGTTGTAATGCTTTGCAAAATAAAGGGTTGAGAGCTATTAGCCACTTCGCACTAAGTCACTGCAAAATGTTAGCATGTCGACGAAAGACAATAATATATAATGCAGTGTTGTAAATGATTTGTGCAGTGATTAAACAACAGTCGACTAGGATTTTTAAAACCTACATTCAAGATAATTCTAAATAAAGTAATTTAATAATAAAAGTTAAGTTATTAGTTGACATGGTCAGTGGCAGATTTAGAAACATATTTTGGGAGAGGGGTAGGGGCTTATCTGATTTTATGGATTGTAAACAATACCAGCTATCTCAAAAGTGTGGTTGTTTGTTTACTGTTACTGAATATTAAAAATAACGTACATACAAGTACGACACGTAAATGTACTTGGATCATGGATCATCATAGAACAAAACTCCAGTTTTCTTGAGGTGACTTAACCTACTTTGGCTACATAATGTTAAACACAATTGGGGGGAACCCGCTTCTTCAGCCCAGTAGCCCCCCTCCTTCCTCCATTAAATCTGATCCAGGATGACTATATTAAGATTAAACATATTATATTGATAATCTCTTAAATGTTTAATAGGAAACTACAGTATCTCCTGTACTAGTTTTTAAAAATTTGACATTATCCACAGTTACTGTAATGTTGACTAGTGACACATCGAGTGACAACTCGCAGAATATAACAGTGATATGAGTCTCCAAAATGTAAGTTGGAGAGTCAACCTATATTTGACGAGTTTGTAATACTGTATCAATATTTATAGACAAATATTAGTACTTAGTCAACATATTCACTTACTTTGATAACAATTTGTGTGGCGCACAAAAATTTCTTACATGAAAATATTCTTAAGATGTCACCTTACAGAGCCGTTACAAAAATTAAAAAAAGTTTTGTCGAGCAAAAAAATAATATTTAAAAGATGTATTTGATTGCATTAAGTAACTTAATTTATATCATACATTGTCTGTCTCTCACGCAAACCTGCGAAGCTGCATGTGGTCATGCCCCACTCCCCGCCAACTCTGTGTGTGTTCAGAGCAGTTGTCAACCAGTGTTTATTATTAAACTGCTGAGGGGGCGAATGTGCTGTAGTGTGCGCCACCTTTGTAACTATCCGCTGATATAAACAACGCCAGGGGCCCAGTTCTTAAGAATGTTTGAATAATTCCAATAACGGACTAACCAGATACTCTCATTTTAATTGTGTTGGAATGTGAAAATACTGTACCTATTCTTGAAATGATCTCTCTGGCTATTGGAATGAAGTTGTTGGATTCAGAAAAATGTGGAGGTACAACCTTTCAACATTGTATTTGGTTTGTCATCATTGTTTCCCAACCAATCATGTTTAAAAATGCTACTGTATTATCATATACCGTATGTATATCTATATTTGCTGTTCGTAGTTTGTCTGTGGATTCATTTAAAGGAGGCATGAGCAATGAGTAGGGTAATGAGTGAGATTATACTGGAGAAACAAGAAGTTTTTAAAGCATATATGGGAAATAATTATAACTGAACCAAGTGTAAATTCACTGCCAATTTCAGTAAAAATCCCTTGTTGATTTTATGCTCAGTGTTCCAACTTCATACATAGTTACAAATTTTGTAATTTTATTTATTTCATGCATGCTCTTTCTCTATCTGTCTGTTTCTATCTCTCTGCTCAATACAAATAGCAGAAATTATCTCATCTATCTGATTGCACGTACTGTGCGATGTGATGACCTGTTTCTTTACTCCTGTCCTCTTCCACAGCTGACTGTGTCCCACTGTGCAATCTAGTTAGAAATGTCAAAACTAACAGCAATATCAGGGAAAAAAGAAGGGGAGGGAGGCTGTTAAGCTTAACTTGCCAAATGTGCCAGTTACCTAAATCCGGGGCCTGGGTGCAGTAAGTATATTAAAGTAAACAATATTTCCCCATAGAAATCTGTTCACATGACAGACTTCGCAACTGTCAAAAACCTGATTATATGAGAGACAAGACTATCTGTACATGTTCCTGTTACCTCATGTATGTGCAGCATTATTGGGATATTTCAGTACGTAATTAATTTTCCGTATTTACTAGAACACAAAATTACAGTTTACTTCAATTGTCTCTTCTGGAAAGTAGTAGGTGATCTTATGTTTACCAACTAAACATTCATGCAACAAAGTAAAGTGTGACATCCTTTCGTTTATACTGTTTTGATTTTGAACGCAATTCATGTTTTCACTGCCATATAATTTCAGTTTTTGCCACCTACTTTGTTAAAAAAGGTTTCCAGTGAATTTGCGTTTAAATACTTTCAGGACGAAGTACAGCAGCAAAAATTTTGTTGAACGTAACCATCAGAGTAATTTGAAGGAGATTTATTTTCTCCTGTAGCAAAGGAAATATGTTCAAGAGTTGTCATAGTTTTACAGTTTTCTATTATTTATGTAAGTCTCCTGTTAAATGCTAGACGTCAAAGCATGCTTGATACATGTGTCTGTGCAGGCAGTAGTCTACACTAATTGTACTTTTAAGATAACTATCCATGATCACATTTAAATTAAGTCAGAAAAAAACAGGTTGTTGTTTATCAATTTACTGCACAGCCAGTCTAGTGTTACCAACCTGATGATGGCCACTGTCAAAACATTGACGTCCCAAGCCCTAGGCCTGGGAAGTTAAGCCCGTCCTGACCATGTGACAGGGTTTCCTCGGTGTGCTCCGGACCCCCCCCCCCTTTACCTAAACCCCAACAGTGCCGGTTAGTGCAGGGTCGTGTGCCAGCGACACGTGTGAGTGTTTGAATCGCCGCCTCCGCGTGACGTCACAATGCCCCACCACCACCAACCTCACTACTAATCATAAAGTACTTATTAACGTAATCCGAAACTAAGATTAACAAACTGAGGACTGAGCTTTGGCCAGCAATCAACCTGCCTTCAGCACGAGCTATTTTAATATTAAGTCTTTTTAGTGTTATTCAGCCACGTGGTCACACATTTCAGGGTCAGTGTTTTGTTGTATGTTAATTTTAAAGGAATGTTAATTAAGTAATTTGTCATCACCAGTAATTCTGATTATTTTTTAGATGTCTCACCGCCACTTGACTTGTACTTGTATTCACCTAAATTTCATTATCACTATTGTAACGGTACTTTAACGTACTTGCCGGCTAGGAGCACGCACGACGCCATCTTTGCAGCCCAGTTCATCGTAAGTCGGCCACGAGGTAGGACGTGCGTCCCGGAGAAGGCTCTCAACTTTGTTTTCACTGATAGTAACTGCAATAGGTATTTACATTTTCTAATCATTTTTTTGTCGCCCTCTTCGTTTACCTTGTGATTTTAGCTCGTGCGCTTATTGCCTATGCTCTTCAATTTAATTTCTCCGCCTGCGCGTCCGGGCCGAGGAATCTGAATATACGGCCGTCGGCCGCCTCCGACATAGTGTTACCAGGACTCTACTCCAGAGACTCACCTTTATTGTGTACTAATTTAATTGAACCGGCCTACGTGCTGACTTAAAACGCCTTTTAATGAGAGAGTGAGAGTGTATTTTTCATTATGTGCGTGACCACGTGGCAACCACTGTAACGTGCTACCTGTGTTGTTGCAAATAAAACACAGCTAACCAAGTAAGTCTGTTGTGAATTATTTAATAACGTGTCAGAGCTGACTATTATTCTAGTCCTAGGGCAAGGGGTTGTGTGGGTGACCCGAAAGAACCCACGTGGTGAGTTAGCTAGTTTTCTCTGAGTGCTTCCACGTTGTAGCTACCAACCACAGCATCATCCACCACTGCAGGAAGGAGAGGACCGCCAGCCGAACAAACCACGCCCTGAATCGACAACACACCGCCCTAGCCGGGCAAACTGCTAGGTGGAGCCCATTTCGCAATCCAGCACCGTCTCCGCTTCATTTTACACCTGCCAAATTTCAATAATCAGCCAACTTCCTCTCCAACCTAACTGAGCGGTGACAACATTGTTGAAGAAACATGCAACATGGTTCTAGCCGAGTTGCTGAAAACCTAATGACAATGGCTGCGAAAGCCTGCAATCCATGTAACATTGTTACTTGTATTACATACGTTTGCTTTTTTTATAAAACACCTCTGTAAATTTTTTATTTTATTTAGATTTTATACTACTGTACATCATGTTGTTATGTTAGTTTTCATAGGTCGCTTAATTTTTTGAAAATAGCATATTGACTAATGTCTAACAGCAGTTTTCCTAAGTATTGGTTGATACCTTCTGCACTGGAAATAATCTCCCCCTCCTCCCATTCATCATTCTGTATCTTTCCCTAGAATAATTAAAAGGTATTATTTAAGGATTCTGTTACTTTGCAATTCCATTAAAACATTTTTTCCATTCTAAGCCTAGTGCCATTGACTTGTTAGGGTAAGATGCCACATTTTAATAACAGCACTAAATTATTATTTGACTAACTAAAACTTTTCAATGACAATGAAGAATTTTTTTAATTGTTAAAATACATTATTTCAAATTTATAAGCAATTTAATGGCAGACTTAATAAATTTTGGGTATGTCATATTATATTAGTTGTTTGAAAATACTGTACGTGCAAAATTTTGACTGGAAATATCAGAGCTACACTGAGCATTTTTATGTAGGCAACATGTGATCTGCGAGGCAAGTGGTTTTACTTTGGTTGAACTCGCAGGTCATGGAATCAGGTCACCCCGTCCAATCCAGATGATTGTAGATGTTTATACACGCGTGTAATGTGGCTCCGTACGGACCACAGAGCTACTTTCAGAATGACAGGTGTGACACAAACACATCACGTTTACATCAGTATCTCCTTTCACTGGCCTCACAGACCACTTATTTCCTGTATCAAAATACTCTGTGTGGCTGCTCCATTTATAGATTAATTTTCGCACAAATTTACTGTAAAATATCTTGTCCATCTAGGCATCTAATGCAAGTGAAACTGTGTACTCTGTTAAGATTTTTAAAAGTCGGTTGCAATGGGAGTTTACTGTAAGAATTTATTGGATTGTGGACATACGCCATTGCTCATGTTTTGCTGATCAAACTTTTGTTGAATGGCAAAGTGCTAAAACACAGAAATGGACATAAAACACGTAACCAACAGAAAAAAGCAATCCCAGAGGCATTCTTTCCGTTTTTTTAATATTTAACAGACAGATTTTCTCAGGAATTGCTTTTTTTCTGTTTGTTTTGTGTTTTATGTCCTTTTCTGTGTTTTTTCATTTTGTCATTCAACATGTCCTGCCTCCATTGCGTTGCGTTTTGTATTGGCTATGATTGCTAGGTAGGAAGGCAGTGCATAACTCTAGAAGGTTTTGTTGGTGAGAGCACACGAGAAGGTAGTGGCTCTTCTAGAGTGAACTGTGCTAGAGTTAACCTTGACTCAACGAGTGACTGCTGAGTGAACCATCGAGGAAGAACTCCAGTGCAAGCACAGGGAGTCCATCTTCTACATAAATAAAGGGAAGGCTTCTGTCACTCGCCTTATACTGGTTGTCATAGGTTGGTACACAAGGTAGTTTGATGAAAGGAGATGAAAGGTCAATTGAGTTTCATAGGTTGTATTCAAGTATTGAACAGGTTGATACACTTGATACAGACATGGGTTTACATCACCTTCAACATTCGTTTCATGGGGTTACAATTAGACTTGGGTCATACACAATCGGGTACAGGTAGATGCGATATCATTACTAAGATACAACGAACAACAAGATGACAGCAAGGCGTATGCTGGAGAGTACAACTAATTCGTTAGGGCACTTCGGGCTATGCAACAAGAATTACTGGATACAAACACTTATAAAGGCACATCGGGCCATGATAATACTGGGGCGAAAGTTAGGCCTTACTTGTGGCCTGAGGTGATCACTCTTGATCCCTGAGGAGGTACAACATATCTTTGGCCTCTCTGAATGATATGGCTCGGCGGGTTGAAAACTGACAACATAAAAAACTTATAAGGCGATCACACTTGATCCCTAGGAAGGCTACAACTACAACATTGCTGTGGCTCTACGGGCCGATAACTGAAGGACAACATAGCGAGGTTACAAGGCGATCACTCTTGATCCCTAAGAAGGCTACAACACATCTATGGCCGTTGAAATTACTGAATGACAGGTTCCGTACTGTAAGTGCGCAACAACACTTTACTTTTAGCGTGTCAGGGCATGGAGACAAGAGACCATAACGTGAAGTTAGGTCTCCATACTTGAGCAAGACTAAACCGCGGTCAAGCTGGCTTAGCGATCAAACCGAGCCAACCTGGCGAGCGTAGGAGCGGTAAAGAGTGATGAGCTTGGGTAGGAGGACTTAGGAGGCAGGCTACCGCCACAACCCATAAGGAAGGAAGGGAAGGAGTGCCAGGCCGACCCGGCCCAAAGGCCGAGCCGCTGACGACGGACTTGAAACACGTGGGGTGACGTGATACATTTCGAAAAAAATATTTTTCCCACATAAGGTGGAACTGAGTAATTAAATTAACTTCTGATAAATTTCATATCGCGAATGTCTGCATGAATATAAATTAATATTTACTCACAGTTGACATACATAGAAAATAAAATATTTTATAAAAGTGTCTGAAGTCACCCTATATGACGGTATACCATTACACATTGCATTGTTCATAAAATCCCTGGAAGATTGCATACATAGTTCATGTCATTTGAAACAGTTTTGCAGTTACTATTCAGAGGCCAAGAGATGTTAAGACCTTAGCTGTAAGTTTTTACATAACTATGTAGGCGACATGACCCTGACAGACATGTATGTGGGCGAGTGTGAGGTTATGTTACCTTGTAGAGTCCCCATATGGACAGTATGCAGTAGGACAAGATGAGGAACCAGCGAATGACCCAGGGCAGGCAGTACACAGAGGCACACACCATCGGCAGAGCTCCTGCACAAACAGTGCCGTCACACCACTGTCAACATACATACATTGTAACAATATACAGGCCAATCAGCGTCTAAGCTCACACCTCTGTCGAAGTACTTGCATACCGTGAAGTTTTCATTATGTGTGTGATTATCAGCTTTGCCGATCAAGCATGGCACATTAAGGGGGTGTGAGGGAGCTGGAGATAAATTTTAAATGTTTTAGTCATTTTTATATTTGTACGAGATATGGTTTGTTTTGTAGACATACTTACATTGTGACTATTTTTTACGGCAGTAAAATTTTTTTAACTCTCAAAGATTTTGTATAATGGCATGTCAAAGTCCAAGTTTTTATACTAGAAAGGAAACTCAACTGAATTACCAAAATGAAATAATTCACATTGAAGAACCAGCTACATGAAGTTATATGTAATAACCACAACAAGCTTTTGTATTAAAAAATACTTAATTTAAAATAAAAATGGTCAATTTTCTAACTTTTTTTTAGAGTACAAAAAACATTCAATGCTGTTTATATGCATGTGTTGGTGTAGTGTGCAATACTGTTCTTCTGGTTTAATTATTTCATTTGTAGGTTTTCCTTTGACACATATACCGGTAGCTATTTAATGCATATTTGGACTTTGACATGCTGTTATACAAAAACTATGAAAGCTAAGAAATGTTCATTACTGTTTAAAATAGTCATAATATATGTGTACAAAACAAACCATATTTAATAAAAGTTTTAAAAGTTACTAAAACAATTAATATTAAACAAGAAATTTAAAAGATACGTGTATTTTTAAGCAAACCATAGATTTTTAGAACTTCAATTTTATGACGTCATCTTTTAAGAGGGTTTGTTTTTACGAGGTACTTGAAGAGAGCAATTTTACTATACAGAATGTACAACTTACATAGTATTAGTTAGCATTGTGAATTATCCACAGTTTTTTACTATCTGCAGCATCGTCCCACTTGATTACAGTGGTTAATTGAGAGTTTACTGTCATTACTTCACGAAGGAAAGGTTTCTGAGAGGTATGCGAGACAAGGTTAAAAAAATTTTCTGCCAAGTGAATTTTTACTTTAACATAATGTTCTTCCCCTCTGCAACGTCTACTAATCACTCTAACAGTTTATAATTTTTCCAAAAGTTGTCAACGGATGTGTTATTTCCTCGATACACACAATAATTTCATGAGTGTTGACACACTTGTTCAGTCACTAGTGATTACTTTTTACAGGGCTGGGAAATTTCGCACCAACATCCTAGTTTAATTTAAAATGAAGAATCAAAGACTCCATGAATATTGTTAAGTTCTTGATTAATATATTTATTAATCATGAAGTTTGCTTACTTGTTGAAAGCCTTAAAGCTATTTTGTAAAAGAAAATGTCTGATGCAATTTTACCCCAAAATGATAGCAAAGTTACCCGATGACTACAGAGAAAGCAATGTAATAACCTATGTTGTTGCTATCCAGATCTGAAATTTTAATGTTGCAGGCAAACTGAAGATGTTCGAAGAATTGTACTTCATACAAAAAGTAGGAAAATGTGATACAGAAGTTACATTTTGTCAATATTTCACTGTGCTAAGTGTCAGATTATGACAAACAATAAAAATTTAGAGAATCCATAGCCTATTCTGAAAAATATCAAGTAACTATACAGTTGATGCTGCACGCTTGAACAAAGGATAAGATGAGGTGAAATATGAGGGAGAAACAGTCGCAGAATAAGGACAGGAGAGACTGGAATGCCCACATCACAGCTGCGTCTGCAGAATATTCTAACATGGGAATTCCTGTCTGAAAAAATTCCCAGCTGGTGGAGTTATTGGATTAAATCAGGACTCCAGTGGTTGTTGACTACTTAACCTAGGCTGTCTTGAATCTGTAGATTTCATGGTAACACAGAACTTGTGGGTAGATAATTGTTAAATGTACCGTATGTTACGGCACGAGGCAGTTTTGTGCAAGGTATACTGCAATGGCAAGTAGCAACTGAGACTTACCGAAGCTCTGACTGACCCAGATGCCAAGCATGTCGAGCTGCAGTAGGCGGTAGTAGATGAGCTCGCCTCGTTCCAAGTTCATGAAGAGATGGTATAGGAAGCTCCCTATCCACGGAGCCACCGACCCCACTATGTGGCACCACGGCAGGAATGTCGAGTCCACCTGCTCCCAGGGAATCAGCGCCGGCACAGTCACCAGTATGTACACGATGGGCACCCCTGCACAAAACACAATATACCTGCGTACAATCCCTCCCTCCATAGTGCTGCCATCATTTCCCTCACTTGTCTGCATACATGTTTCATCAACCTAAAATTTTGTTAACCTATTATTATATACTTTTCACAATTCTTTCAGTTTGATCAACTCTTGGCATTAATACAAAATAAGCTTAGATAAATATATAAACAATGTAAACTCTGTAGTATCTACCCACAATTACATATTTCACAGTTTAACCATACCATTTTAAATAAGTTAAAAAAAAAATTACAAATTGTGACTGTCAGTTGTTGTACTCCTCTTTTAGTAAAAGCTTAAGTATTTTATTTTGTGGTTTTATTTTATGGTAATGTATTTTATTGGATAGGGGAGTAGTAATTTCGCTATTTAATATGTTCAGCAACAATCTGGGTGTTCTTTTTTTTTTTATTCAAGAATGTTTATTGTAATATTTTAACATTTGTAAGTTGTACTTACTTGTATTAATGCAGTCAATCATTTTTATTCAGACAATCATGAATGACCAACTTTATTTTTAATAGTTGCGATGAAGCATTTCTGTAAAGTACACAAAGAGTCTGTACTCCCTGCTGGGGTTACTTGTCATGGGCTCAGCAGAAGTGTTGTGCCTTCTCTTCAACCTCATCAGCTTTTAAGACCTGTTGTTAAAAAGTCGTAAAACCCTTTTACCACACCTCCATCCAATCTTCTCGTTCCTCAACTTCGGCCATTACCTGCCCTTCCCATCTCTCTCAGTTGCCCTCTTTAGAGACTTCTTTTTTTAAACTTTCCATCTGTCATTTTCTTTGGTGTTTTCTCCTCTCATTCTTTGTACATGGTTATCCCATCTCATTCTCGCCTTTTAATAATCTCGTATACCTATATCTTCTACTTCTGCTTGTTTCTGTACGACCTCATCATAGACAAGTGGATCTCATTATGGATTCTGTCTTGCCTTGTAACATTCAGCATGCTCCTCATAAACCCAGGGCCGCGCCTAGATGGGGCAAAAAGGACATTTGCCCTGGGCCCCTTATCCTTGGGGGCATAACTTTTTAGATTAAATAAAATAATATATAATCTAAAATGTATGGGATTTTCTGAAGCTCCCACTAAACCACATCGGTAGCTGTGAAATAAATATGTAAAGTGCATGTAAAGACAACGACCTTTATATTCATGATTGCCAAGGTCAGAGCTATGGCAACCCAGCTAACACGTCAGGAAAGTATGAGGTCCTATAAGCGCACAGTACCACTGCATCTAAAAATGATGGGAGCCTCAGATTTATGCTGCCCCGGACCCCTTACATCTCATAAAGTGGCCCTGCCTGAACCTCATAACCATTGGAAGACGGGAGTGCAAGCGCAGAGATGAGCAATGTCGGTGGAACGAGTTAACAAGGAAAACAGCGACAGTGGTCTGGGCCGATTAATATCGCTTTTTAAGGGTGCAATGGTAAATTTGCACCTGCGTACACCTGGTTGCACTGAAGTGGAATTAAATACGTACACAAGAGGTCATGAGATGAGTACTAAAATAGTTGTAAATATGCGCCTATCAAATATTTCGGTACGAGCACATTTGCTTTGTTAGTGCCTGTGCAGCTAAAAAAACTTAGGCGTCTATTCTGTTATAACTGTGACTAGAGGTGCAAGTGAAGAGACTGATGCAATTCAGTTGCGTCCAGTTAGAAATCCTATTAACGCCCGTCCCAGATTTTTAACACTTTACTATTTTAACCTAAAAGTACCGTAACTTCGCTCTCTCGCACACGCTGCATTCTGGGATTTGCTGCGTCTCAACGAAGGTGCGCTGCTCGTGAGGGGCGGTGTTCTCAAGTGGACGGGGAGACAGCGACCATCTACTATAGAGCGAGTCCCACAAGTGGCGGATGTGGGAGCACCACGTTATGGCTTTTGCTGGGAATATTGAATACAGTGGATCAACTGTCCAACACTTGTGCTGTCGGGGCGGCAGGCTGAGTGGCTTGGCAGGCAGTTGAAAGCAGTCTTTCGGCGAAGATAGAAGGGGGACCAAGGTATTACTGAAAAAAAAAAGCGAAGTGAAACGAATCGGCACTTCTGGAACTTGCTGGCTGAGGAAAGCTGCATGAGAAGGGAAGTGGAATATATCAGAATTTGGACATCGAGGCGGCTGAGCCCTAGTCAGGACCCTGCCTGGTTAGCAGCGGTAGCCTCGAGCGGTGCCCCTCCCTCCATGAAAGGTACAACTGCTGACACCTCGTTGGCCGACACAGATGAACAAGGAAGATGACGATGGCAGAAAGACATGGGGCACTTCGCCTTGGGTGGCCTCTGGCCATGGCCGACCAACGAGCATACCGACAATTTTTTCCAGTTGCTGACATTGAATAGCATGAGCTTGCTTGCGTTCGGAAGTGTGGGCGTCGGGCGACGACCGCAAGGAGCCGCTGCCATTTCCTCATGTGTCACCCTAGGCCGTGCTGTCGCAAGACCGAAAGCCGATGGTTTCATAACTCGCTGGGTGTTTTTAAAATCAAATGCACTCCGACAGTCTAGTTTCAAATCATTGGAACGCTGCGGGTCGCGTGTAACTGTTTTAGCTGGGCTCCGGATCCGTATTTACGACTGTGGAGCGAGATTGTTGCCATTAATAAAATTACATGTTTGTGTAAACGGCGGCGGGGGCTTCCCTCCAGGTAGGCTTGAGTGATGTAGTGTCGTGTTGTATGTCTAAGTGAGGTGAGTGTTGTCAGCAAGTGGCTAGCTAAACTCGTGGAGTAGTAGTGTGAGAGTCCCTACAACCATGAGAACCTCTCCAATAAATCCCAGTTGGTTACAGGCAGGCAACGGTTTTTAGGCCGTATAGCCTGCAAACTGAGGATCAGGCCTGACACTCCCATTGTTATTATATCGTGTATTCGTTATAAAATATAATGTTTTCTGGAACATGTCCGGCTCTCCGCTCCGACCACCCCTCCAGTACCTGATCCCTAAGGCTTAACAGGAGACAACTTACAGAGCCATATTTGCCAGCCAATTGTTGGACATTTGCCTTGTTCTGGGTGCACAAACCAACCACCAAGCGAGCTTGGGAAAACATATCCCTCCACTGGGCCAACCAGCAGCCCAGCTTAGGATCTGGAGTTACAGGCCACCACGACATCCTGACCATGACGCAGGTTCACCAAGCCAGTGTACGAGACAGGGGTGTTGGGCCAGTGACAAGCAGTACTGGCACGACCGCCCCTAAGGGAAGCCGATTGTCTTCCGGTCTCTCACGACCTGTAGCGACATTACACAACAGCCTGAAGCACACAATTACGTGGAATCCAGACTACACAGAACCTTTCTGGCGAATCCCGACAGCAGTGCTCTCGCGTCGCTGTCGGTCGCTAATGCGGCCAAAGAAAAGTCGAACCTTAGCAGGGAGAGCTGCATGTGCAGCAACTTCCGAGGTACTTCATACAGCCCACAATCATTCATCACATGCTGCATGGTATGTGGCACCTGACAACGACTGCACATCGGGTCGGTAACCAGCTTGAAACTATACAGCTTTGCCTTAAAATTCCCATGACCAGTTAGAAATTGTGTCAGGTAGAAATCCAAGACGAACTTGGATTTGAGACGTTCAGTGACACTTGGTAACACAGAAAAGGTGGCACGGCCCTTGTCAGAGGCCGCCCAACCCTGCTGCCAACGCTTGAGGTTATCTTCACGAGCTTGTGTTGCTGTTTCGGGTTCCATACCACCCTGTATTTTCAATTCTACTAGAGCCCCTCTTTCTCGGATCAGAAGATCGAGGAGAAGCTGGCCAGCCACAACCTGCAAGGCATCTATAGACACAGTGCGGTAAGCCTTTGTCACGGCTAACAGTGCCATGCATTGCGCACCAATGAACTTACGACTCACGTATGAGTGCTGTGCCCTACTGTACCATGCTACCGCACCATACGTAATTATGGGGAGGAAGACCTCTTTATACAGACACGACAAGGTCCGAATGTTCAGGCCACCGTGGCCCAGCACCATCCCTTTCAACCTGTGAAAGAGTACCACAGCCTTTTGAGCCACATACTTCATGTGATGAGTGAAAGTAAGTCGCTCGTTTAGAAGGACTCCTAGATTCTTGTAAGTTCGGGCGAACTCCAAGCGGCAGTCATTCAAAACCACAGTGGGATAGTGCCCGTGCCATTAACGTGTTCCCTTCTCAGCTCCTGTCACAAAGCTCTTGGAGCAGCGCCATCTTCTCATTGGCTGTGGCTGCCAGCCAACGAGAACTTATATCACCCGATTCATTAAAATATATATATATATATATATATATATATATATATATATATATATATGTATATATATATTTCATACCTTCACAGCCCTGACAGTTTGAATTTAGAAAAGTTTTGATATCTGTTTATGGTCATTTACTCTGGGACGTCACCGGTTGACGCAGCGCATAGTTTCCAGTTGTTAGGATAACTTTCAATCATGGCATAGGCATTTGCTCTTCAAGGACAGCAGGCCGGTGTCTCCCCCCTTCCCCAGGGGACCGATGACGTCAGCAATAAGGAAGACAGTGTCAGCCCCATGACGCTGGGAGTTGTGGAGAGGTTTACGGGTCATAAGGGGGGGGGGGAGAATATGGCCAGCCATGATCAGCTTGCTTTCACTTTTTGGACACAAGTTTACTTCACATATATCATATTTATACGACCCGAGTTACTATGTTACTCTACCCTAGATAACCGAGCATCGTTTCGAAAGTGCCTTATGAAGTGAAGTGTTTATTTAATAACTTTTTTCTCTAACAAGCTTTCGTTGCTGAAGATCACGATATTTCTTAAGGGCGCCGCCTAACACGCTCTTAAAATGTGTTGCAGTGTGTGCGTAAACTTTGTAACTGGGCATACTGGGCAGATGCCCAGGGGTTTGGGGGCGCACAAATAAGAGAGAGGAAGTAAATTAGAAATTAAAGCAAAGCCCGAGTTTCAGTCAAATCGGGTTTTATAATCAGTTGGATCGAATATAAGTTAGTTCTGCCTATTTATTTAGCACATGATAATACGGTGTAGTTACAGGCCACTGGCCATCTTCTGTAGCTAATTTTCTAGACTGTCGAGGACTCGAGGTGGTGCTGTGGTGAGGCGTATGGTATAACTGTGAAGCACAGAGGTATAGGTGATTCGGAATAAAGTGAGCACTCAAAAAAGCCCTGATTAATTTCTATTTTCTGCCAGTTTATATCTTTCCGCTGCATGTAAACATCAACATTGCCAGGTGCTTTTATTTGCATAGGCTTGTACAATGTTTACATTTACGTTACAGTGCTCCGATAAATTTTAGCTACAATATGTGCTCATTAAATACACGAATGTTGAACTTGTGCTATATTCAGTAATAATCTTAGTTATAAATACCTGCGAGTAAACGTCTTATAACACTGGTTTCTCTGCGTCTACTTGAACGGCGCTATTACCGTTACGATTCTCGTAAATGCATGCACAGTATATTCTAACTTTTAAATTAAAACCGCCACTAAAAACACACACGACACACGCAACTCAAGAATTCAAGTTCCGTTCAGCATACTGCAATGAACTACTACGACGCACGTAGAGAGAAACAATAAATAACCTATTTTCTTAATGTGTGAAACAGGGGAAAAACTACTGTTTCTATTTCCAGATACTCAGGCTGGCGATCATAAAACAAAACAACTTACATTACTAATGACTTCACATAATTTAGCAATGATATTCATGAACAGTCACTTCTAATACTTTATATGTGTTTATCAGAAACCGATATTCATTACATAACGGACAAACAAACTGAATGACGCAATTCGCTTCCAAGCGGCGAAAACCTAACTCTGGTGCCATCTGTCGGTGAAATTTTATACTGCATCTGTGGCGCGAAGCGTTAGCCAACGATAATCGACTCGGTAGCGTCGCTTTGTGCTGCCGCTAATTAAATAGAATTGTACAGTTAGTAGGTAGGCCTATGTCAGTAAGAACTTAAATAATTATTTTAAAGTATATTAAATACAGAGAGGTCGTTTGCAATTGATGTTGTTTCACTAATGCTGTATTCAAATAATAAAATACACGGAACTACATGCAGTTATTCGCTACCAACCATACAAACAATAATGTAACTGTTGTTAATGGTGACTTATATGCAGTAACGGCTAGTTATTTTTTTCAAAGGTTAAATCTTTAGTGCTCACTTTATTCCGAATGGCCTATAGCGAAGCTGTTGCGGCTGAGTTGTGTTTACGCGCAGCCGCTGGCGCGCATCTCCTGACTGCTAGACGTGACTCATGCTGGCGCTATGGTTCACTACAATGCTGTTGCTACCATGTACCAACCAATCACTCCATCAGTCATAAACCCCAGTCAGTCAGTACAGTTACTGCGCAGTTTTATGACTGCTCGTGAGTCGTGACATAAGGTGAGGTTAGTTTTGGTTAGTCTGCGAATGTTATTATTCGAATTTCATGCTGTGAAGATTGATTACCTGAAACGAATTGAAGTATGAAAATACATTTTCTTTCAACATGAATACAAAACCTAGTGGATCTGAAAACAGTAAACGGGCAGCCAAAAAATTACTTGAAGATGAAATGATTTTAAAGGAAGTCCCAAATATTTAGACTTTTTTTAAATAGGGTACTTGAATTGTCTGTTTCTGTTGAACCTAATATTGGCAGTCGTGAAAAGTCCTCTAATTCCGGAGGTGATGTGCCATGTATTATTGAGCTAAGTAAAACATAAGTTTTAGCGACAATTTAAAATCCTCTGTAGCTGAAACCAGTGATTTTATTAAGTGTTCTTCAGATATTGAAGGTGCTGAATACATCACTGGTGAATGTGTAATTTCTCACAACATCTAACAGTGCAGGCTCCATTTTTCTGAACACAATGCATTGTTTTACAAAATATAATGACCCCACTATTTTAATTGAAGACCCTGCAACATGGAATGTAAAAAAAGAGAGTCTAATACATAAAGTAGTTCGGTCTTATATTAAACAGAACTTAACAAGCTGATTTTTCTAAATCTGAGCGTCAGTGAAATTGTTTTCCTGTACATTACCTAATGGAGACACGTTTAATAGAGACTGGCTTTGTTACTAAATTTAAAAAGACTTTATGTTGCGTTCCATGTTTCTTATACCAACATGAATCTAAATATACCGCAGTCTCAAACTGGTTTAACGGTTTGAAACATGCCTTTGAACATAAGGAACAGCATGAATGAACAGTCTGCTGACCACAGAATGAACGTTTTCACATTACTTTCAAGGAAAGAGGAAACATCAGTTGACTGCTTAATTTCACACCAGCATGAACATGAAGTTAAGTACTGAAGGAATGTTTTAATAAGAGTTGTCTCTGTCATAAAATATTTTGCTGTTCGGGGTCTTCCTTTTAGGGGCAGTGATCACAAATTAGGGTCGTTATTAAATTGTCTATTTTTGGACTGTCTTGAACTCATAGCCAATTTGATCCTTTTATTGCCCAACACCTTTCCAAATGTGGAGACAAGGGCAAAGGAAGTACATCTTACATGTCTGCAGACATCTGCGACGAGTTCATCAAGTGTATGGGTGAACAAGTTTTCAAACAAATACTGAAGGAAGTACATGATGCAAGATATTTTTCAATAAATTATAGATTCCACCCCTGACATATCTAACACAGATCAACTGGCTTTTGTATTTAGGTTTTTTTTTTCTTTTGGATGCATGTCCCAAAGAACACCTATATTGCATTGTTCCCATCTGTATTGCACAAGGCTGATAATCTCTAAAAGACTGTTACGGACCTTTTAAAGGAGCTGAAACTAAAGCTTGAGAATTGTAGTGGACAAAGCGATGACAATGCTTCAAATGTGTCAGGCAAGTATATAAACTGGCCTTCAGAAGAGGATAAGGGAAAAAAAACATTTTGCTGACTATGTACCATGTTCGGCCCATTCGCTAAGTTTAGTTGGCTGCTATGCAGCCCAAAAATCCTGCTCTGAGGCAACACTCTTCTTTTCATTTGTTGAAGGAGTTTATACCTTCTTTTCAGCCTCTACGTACAGATAATGTCTTTTACAGGCTAACATCTAGCAAACGAAAGGAGTGAGGCGAAAAACATCATGCTGGAATCAGTAAGTCAAACAAGGTGGTCTACAAGAGCAGATATTCTTAGAAGTTTGGTTTCAGGGTACAAGGAAATAGAAGGTGTTCTTGAAACTCTAATGCAAGACACTTCACAGACTCCTAAAATGCGAATAACATCACAAGGGTTACACAAAAAGTTTGGGCAGTTAGAAATCGGTCTTCTTGCCTTGTTTTGGAATTACATCCTCCAGAGTAGCCTATTGACCAAACAAGTAACAATCTCCTAAAGATGAACTGGACTTGCTTGGTGGCACAAAATAACTGGAAACATTGGAAATGTTTTAAGAGAGCAACAGAGATTCCTTTGATGAGTATGAATAGAAGGCCCTTTGTAGCTTGCAAGAGACGAACTACCAAAGAAATAGAAAGCGGACAGTGTTTGCTGATGGAAACAGTAGCATGCAAACAAAACATAAAGCAGATCCTAGGAATAAATTCCGAACCAGTGCTTTTCTCAAAATTGTTGACAATCTTATCATCCAACATTACCGAAGAGAAAGTTAGGTACGAGGTTTGAAGTATTTCGAAATTTCCATGATAAATAAACCAGAACCATAACTGTTGAGGCCAAAAGACTAGCTCAATCATATAATCAAGATCTTGACCGAGATGCATTTGCACTTTCAGGCATACATGAAAGTAGAAAAAATGGAGAGTCTTATAAAGTTTTATGGTTACATTAAGAGCAATGGATTGTAAAGCACATTTACAAATTTGGAAACCGCTATGCGAATTTATTTGACAATACCTGTCACAAGCTGCTCTGCAGAAAAGGGGATTTTTTGCTTTAAAACACGTAAAAAACGAAAAAAGATCGACCGTGGACAAGGAAAAGCTAAACTACCTAATGCTTTTGTGCACAGCAAGTGATACTACCTTGAAAATGGACTCAATAACTTGAAAGATGACTTTATCAGATCCAAACAAAGAAGGAAAAAAAAATATTGTTTTAATGAACTTTTGCAGAAAATGGTTTGCTTATCTGAACGGTTTTCTTCATTACTATACTTCGACATTTATTGATTTGCGTCATAATTTGTTTTAGGAGAAAAGAAGATATTAAAATTGTTGTGTCTGTCTGTGTAAATATGTAAGTATTTGTGAAAGTCTAATTGGACTGTGGTGAGTGGGTAGTCCATGATGCTGAACAACACAATTGCGACACAAGTGAGCAATACATTCGTATAGGCGGTTCGAAATAAAGTGAACACTCAAAAAGCCCTGCTTAGTTTCAATTTTCAACTAATTCGTATCTTCCCGCGCGTAAAGGCTAAAGACGGGAAACGCCTAACCTCTCTGGACATGTCACTTTATGCTTGCGCGTGTAAGATATATTGTGCAGTCGGTAGGAACCTACATGGTTTGGTATAAAAAATTATCTGATCGTATAAAATACAATAATGTCAATATAAGTTCATTTTATTACAGTATCACTGAATTAAAATAGGAAACTACATGGAACTAAATTCAGTAATTGGTTGCCATTGCCACCCATACAAACAGTAAGGAAACCATGGTTAATGTTGAATTCAATACAGTAATGCCTAGTGATATTTTTCAAAGGTTAAATTTTTATTGCTCACTTTGTCCCGAACGGTCTATAATTAGTACTGGCTCAGCAGGTTTGAAATGTGTTTTATCAGCTGCCAGTTTCTAGTCCGGGACATTGTGTATCCACAGGTGGTGGATAGTGAGACGGTTCTCCAATAGAGGACCAAAACTGGAATCGGCACCTAACTGTTCACAAATGAGGAGAGGGGTGCTAGTTTAAAGTCTGCCCAGAGTGCCAGAATACTTAAAACCTGCTCTGTTCGTAAGAAGTTTTTTTTTTTTTTTTTTTCGAAAATAGTCCATGTGTGCTCGTGCCAATATATGAAAAGAAAATACACATAGGATAAGAACAGAATGACATTGATAAGACACCATGCAAATTAAAAACTTTGTTTCTAAGGCATCCAACATAGCCACAAACGGTCTTTTCAGACCACTGTACTTCAAAATGTATCAGCTGTGAAACTAGAAATGGATTGGGGGGAATCTTGCTCGCTAGTTAAGTGCTTCACTTGTTGTGGCGTTGTGGCGATGCGACATTTGATGTGCACTTCAAGGTAGCCCTTATGGCTTCGTCACTTCTGAACCTCTAACGCGCAGGTAGGCGGTGCCCTTAAGACATTAATTTTTTTGGCTTACTTGCTGGCTGAAGAAAATCCTTAATTGTGTAGTTCCTTCCTTGATTGTGTAGTTTCTGATCGTAAAATTAACGACTGGGCGAGTTGCCACAGAAGAAAGAACACAGTTCGGAATGGTCCTAGTCCAGCCATTTTGGTTTCCGATTCCCTCAGGTCTGCAATATTATTCCAAGCGAATACAGGCCATGACTGGTCCGATCATTTTTATCTGTCTGAGCAGCAGATTCAGTCTCTGTTTACCTCTATGTCGACCATATGGTAGCATTGTCTGAGTGCACAAATAGTTTTATTAATTTTGTGGCAACACATGAAATAGCAGTACTTCAGGACATTTAAACATGATTAATAATAAGTAATTAAAATATTAACTATTAGGGCAATTTTAATACAATAATTTTATTGTAAATAATTTAAAATTTTGTATAGCCAATGCATTTTTATAATAAACTTCTAAGCAATAGTTTATTTAACGATACATTTGAACTAAAATCATATATCTCGAGAAAAAACCATCTGAAATAGCTTCTAACATGCGTGGTGTCTTGAAAGTCATTTTCACAAGTAGTTTGATCGCAGGTAAGCATTGTGGACGCACGTTTACTGGTCTCTTAGAAATAACGTAACTCCGAACACGCTGCACGCTGTTCGAGCGCCAGCCAGGCGGCCGCCTTAATGCGGTGATTCTGTATTTTATTTGTGGAAACAATAGCGTAAAGTTCCACGAATCATGTTGGTATCTTATAGGAACTACAATTAATAAAAAAAAAAGGCGTTCTCAAACAATCCATAAAAGCATTGCGTGAAGCGTGTTTTCTTTTAGCTCAGTGGTTAGAGATCTTTGCCGGTGTGTCAGAGGTCCCAAGTTACATTCTAGGGCATGTTTGTCCCTTCACCTCCATCGCTACGGAAGACACTGCAGTATTAACACTCGCCTAACAGCTTAATGTGTCCCACTGAGGTCGGTAACTTCTATATGAATGGAAACATGGAAACCGCGTACTAACTTTATAGGTGTGTGTGTATGTGTGTATATTGTGACATGTCGTTTTGCCAGAATGAATATTAAATTTCTCCTGTTAAGTTATTTACATAAAGTAAATCATGATATGTCTATGGTCACAGTATGCCTCGCGCCAGGAAAAAGGTTTGTTTATTCACGAAGGTATTTATTCTATGTATGTTTTATTGTCTGTGGCAGAACTTAAATTTTTTTCTTTTTCTTTAATATTTATAATGTTGATTACTGAGGTCACGGGTCTGAGCTGATCCTGGGTATCGATAGGTCGCGGTGGTCAAGGAGAAAGGGCGTGAAGACGAAGTTTTCTGTTCGAGGATAACAACAACACGACGGTTAAAAAAAATTTTTTTTCATGAATTTCGACGTGCTGATTTCAAGACTTCTAGAGTTGATCACCTTTGACATCGGTTCGAACAAATACCAGAAGGAAGGAAGGAAGGATGTCTTTTGAGCTGGGAAACCATATCCCAGATGTTATTTTGAAAGATCCAGTCGTTTTACGAGAGTGACGTCGTGGAATATTTGCGGTAATCTACACATTCAAATTCGAACTTTGCTGGGGCTTCTCTTATTTATCAAAGGCAGAGACTCATTTAAGTGTTCAAAACTACGGATTAAGTTCTTAAATACGAGACATTCTTCAACACCTGTGTTTTTATTATGCGCCCACAAATAATAACCCACTGCCGGGACACTAAGAGACAGCTCGTATAGAAATC
>PNEQ01031469.1:7884-74488 GCA_003012365.1 Medauroidea extradentata
CCATGTCTACCTCCCTAAGTGTACCTATAGCTAAGCCATAATCTAAGAAGAGAGAGGGAAAAACCGGCATAGTACCGTAAAAACCCTCTCGACAGGATAGGAGTGTAACCACTCAGCAGTTACATGCATTAAAAATAAAAATGGCACTGGAAAAGTAGGAAGGTCCAGGTTGTTAGTAGAGTTGTGAAGTAAGAGTGGGCCTGGGGGGGGGGGGGGGGGAACTGACTAACATTGGTCACTTTTTAAATAACGTTTTCAACAAAAAATACTGAATACGATACGATGAGAAAATGTTCATTTGAATAGCGAAGGTATCTGCCTGTTGATAATTAAACGATAGTCAACGTTGCCTTAACGTTATTAATTTATGCTGGTAACGTCAGACAGTATCTTCCAATGCCAATAAGGAGAAAAAAAGTAGTTTTGAAACTAATAGTCTTGAAATATCCCAACTACAAGGGATTGCCACCTGGTGAACATCTTAATAGCGTTTCTCCTTCGCGTCTCAGAAGCAGCGAGAACACACGCGCCATCTCTGCGGGCGTCGCTAGAACCATGAGCAAACGTCCGCTCCGAGATCGATACTCGCTCAGTGGCGGCACCTACCTCGCAAAGGCTGAACTAAACTCCAAGAACAAGCTTCCATATTGCCACTACAGATGGCAGCACTGTAAACATTGAGTAGCCTATATTAGTGATTTACAGTAAATAATATGAACAATATTGATGACTGTAACTTCACGCACCCATCTCTTAACACAAAACCGAATCGGTGTATTTAATTTAACATAATCATCAGTTGAAGCAAATAATGTTAAAGGGAATAAAACTTAATTTTATGATAATCATGAAAAAAAAAAACTGTATACAGAATCCTTTTTAAATTAATTAACTTAAATGAAAATTAAGGTAAAAGTATTATGTATCACAAGCTTTAAATTAACAGCCAGTGTATTTTTATACACAGTTTTTGTGATTCTAAATTAAATGTTTCGTCGAACTGAACAAAAATAAGGAAAAACGCATCGTTACATTTAATATATACGTGCGAGCCGGAATTAAGAATAAACGTTTATTTGCGGCAGTTCGAATATGTTATGATTAAAACATATCGGAGCGATTTTTACATTAAAATTATTTTAACACACATATAGGACTAATAAGCGGCAATATATATTTGTGTTAAAAATAGCAGTGTTTTGGGATTTTGTGGCTTCTGGTACGTGTAAAGGAGTGAAGCTCTTAGCATCGAGGTATTGAACGATTGTATCACGAAAATAAGGAGCAACGATGGAATATGATCGCCCGCGGAGGGGGGAGGGGGCGCAGGAGAGTGCCACAAGAGTATCCGCCAGCCAGTGATAATGTCCGCACAACTTCTCACATAAGAGAAACTGGAGCGACACAAACGGGACTCGAACCCGAATCGCCTTTGTGAAGGCCGGTGCTCTAATCACTACACCACCGCGAACACAAGTTCAATAAATAGTGATATAGAATAATTACCAAATACACGCAGACACAACGGGTTATCTTGTTTATTGGAGTCCGTGTATCGAAAGGCATTTTAAATTTTTTTATGTATTAAATGCTCTAAAAATGTATATAACAATAATGTTAGAAAGAGTAGGTAACTAACTTTAGGTACTGCATATTAAGGAAATGCTACGTGAATATTACATTCCCGTTTTCTCGAGTATACATTTTAAAACTGTATGTACAAATTATTTTCGCAGGTAAAATTATTATTAATTTTATTAGCATATACCGACTGAAATTTCCTGCAAACACAATTTCAATGAAAGATAATATTGTGCAAGTTAAAAATAAATTCACTAATTTTACCAAATGAATCCGTTCTCAAATCTAAGCAAAATTGATACAATGGCTTATAAATGATAAATACACTCAAACGTAGGGGAAAGGTAACATTTCAAAATTTCTAAACCAGACATATAGTCATTAGTCTCAGTGAATGCGATGATGTCGTATTCACATATGAAGTTCAGCAACTATCAGCGGAGCTGGAACGGAGGGTAGAGGGGCACATGTACCCCCTGATGAGCAGTTTACACCTGTGATAAGGACTTATTCGTGTTTTTTTTAATTTAGTGACTGCCTACTGTTATGATTACCATGAGCCTCGCCTAGAGGACGAGCTAGCGACGAAGGCAGTGCAATTAGGTCAGTGGTTGCACAAGACAAGGGCCTCAGCGATTCTCCCCACCTGCACTGAAATGTGGCAATATAATGCAATGTATTGGGGAATCGAGGTCTGTCTCCTTCAAGCCTTGCAGTCGTCACCAGCTTGCTAGGTCGAGACCCACTTCGTGCTGTCGTCCGTCGATGGTCGAACACAATCATCATCAGCACAGCATTGACGGTAAGGTCTACGATTTCCGAAGGGTTGCCCATCATAGAATAGAGTATAAACTTAACGAACTAAACAGCCGCCCCCTTTATCTAAATTACGTAGTATAACTTTGTAGTATTGTGTAACTAAACTATGTAGGGTAAAGCCATCATAATTAGATGAATTTATTTCATTTAACCGTAACACTCACCCTAAACTTAACAACTTATCTAGTTTCAGTATAAAGTGCCTACCTCTGACTACACTTACCCAACCACTAAAGTCTTGTGAAAAACATAGTTAAATAAATGTTTCACAACACTACGTCTCTACCTTCCTCTACAGTCCAAATCATAATAGATTCTTCTGACTACAGCGATAACTTGCATCCACTATGGGGTAAAATAGGAGGGACGAGGTTACAACTTCAAATCCAGACCATCTCCTGCACATAGGGAGAACAATTTTCTGTGACTTTACAGAGTTCTAACATCGTAGAAGTGTACACAGTTTTAAATAAAGCACGGCGAAATTAACTCATAATATATACCCCCTCTTTTTTTTTCCTGGGCTGCCTTTTCCTGTTTTATTTAAATGGAAATGTAAGTATGCGTAAATAGGAAAGACAAATGGTAATTGTTACTGTACGTAAATAGACTACCACATAATATTGTTTGGAGTTCCCTTCAGATAATCTGAAAAGGTTTATCTTCAAGGAATATTTCTTTGATAGTCTGAAAAAGAACAGATTTAGTAACTTATTTTTACGTTGCCGCTAGCCACGCGATTCATATGAATTACAGAGTGTATAGGAAATACGTTTTTACGGAACAGTTTTACACGCGCACATTTTGCCTATATGTACGAAAAAAATACACGCACACACAAACTTCTGACAGGTACGAAATATCACTCGACAACACTCACTTAAGTAACAGCGTTCCGAGACCCCTAACATAGCTGAAAAGAGGTTTTTTTACTAACTTCCTTACCTCAATATATATACCAAGCTGATAGGCTATATGAGATATTCTCATATAATACCGCACTGGACTATGCTACAAAACTTTAATAAGTAAAATTATATCGTCAAGGTCACCGCTTAAAGTGTTGTAGCAAAAATTATCTGATGAAAAATTGCTTGTTAGTTCAGTGCTTGATTCTTAAGGGCGCGGCTACCGCAATTTTCATCACCATTTTTTATTTTTTATTTGTACCAGATATTTTTTTCTTATTTAAGACACAAAATTTGACTAAATTTGGCTCTTGTGAAATTTTTTTACCTCTCATACTTTTCGCGTAACGGCTTGTTAAAGTCATATTTTTGCATGTTTCCGTTTTAACGACTACACTAAAACCAACTGATATACCAAACTAAAAAAAATCACAGCGTATAAAGACATTGCAGGCTACAATGACATGCTCATGAAATTAAAGAATAAAAACTATTTGAATTTTTAAAAATTGCTGAAACTGAAAATAAAAATTTTAAAAGTTCAATATTTTTTTTAAAAAATACAAATAATATTTATTCTTTAATTTTATGAGCATGCCATTGTAGCCTGCAATGTCTTAATTCACTGTGATTTTTTTGAGTTTGGTATATCAGTTGGTTTTAGTGTAGTCGTTAAAACGGAAACATGCAAAATATGACTTTAACAAGCCATTACGCGAAAACTATGAGAGATAAAAAAATTCACAAGGTCCAAATTTAGTCTCATTTTGTGTCTAAAACAAGAAAAAAATATCTGGTACAAATACAAAATAAAATAATGATGATGAAAATTGCGGTAGACCGCGCCCTTAAGGTCACGTTCGGTAGTTACACAGTGATTTTAAAAATAGAATTTTTTTTTTTAAACAAGAATATTTTTTTTCATATCGAAGAGTCCTTACAGTGATTTGACAAAAATATACGCTAATTTGCACCAAATTTAACCTCGTAGTTGTTCACATTAATTTCACCCAACATTTCACCAATTTTGGTTTGAAAATAAGCTAAAATCAAGCAAAACATTTTTTTTTAAGGGAACGGCAAATTATTTTGCAAAACGCCTATATATAATTGTGCATCGTATGTGTGCTCGTAGTCTTGAAATTTTTCAAAGCATTCCGCTAAAATGTTTTGAGTTGTTTGCACCTGTATGAAAAAAATCTACATATGCGATTAATGTCCTTAAGAGCGTGGTCTACCGTAATTTTCATCACCAATTTTTTATTTTTTATTTGTACCAGATATTGTTCTTATTTTAAATACAAAATGTAACTAAATTTGTCTCTTATGAAATTTTTTTTATCTCTCGTAGTTTTCGCGTAATGGCTTGTTAAAGTCATAGTTTTGCATGTTTCCGTTTTAAGGACTACATTAAAATCAACTAATATACCAAACTAAAAAAAAAAATCACAATGCATAAAGAAATTGCAGGCAATGTGATGCCCATAAAAATAAAGAATAAAAATTATTTGTATTAAAAAAGTGCTGAAACTGAAAATTAAAAATTTAAAAAATTGAATAAATTGTTTTGATGTTTCCTTCTTGCACAATTAACTTATTTCGTTGCAGTTAACGAACGATTTTGATAAAATTGAATTCTTAACCAGATAACACGTGATTAGAGACTTTCATAAACAAACTCAGAGAAATCCACAATGTAACGCTGAATTAAGCACGTTGCTGCAAAAATTGGAACAAAAATTCAATTTCCATGCACATTCAATTGTTTGCCACATAGTAAGAATATTACCTGCACGTGACAACAAACCGTTGTTGCTTCAAAATGTTGTCTGTATAACTAATTTTCTCAATGTTTTTAAATTCATTACTAAATTATAAATTACATCATTTATAATATTACGATTTCTGCTCGCTATACATTCAATGTTTGTACTTAAAAAACTTGTTACAGTTTATCATATTACATTTTCTGCTCGCTGTTAATTAAATTTTTATATGTAAAAACTCCTTAAATAAGCCTATTCTGCACCTTCGACATAAATGTTGTCTGAAGAGGGGGGGGGGGGGACCACCACTATTAGTTACGAACCAGGCGTCACAACAATTATGTTAAGATCACTCCCTCTCTCAACAGAATAATATAGACCCACAATACCATGTAGCTCCTCCCCCCTCCAAATCCAAATACTTTCCAATGCCCCAGGAAACGACCAAAACATAGGTGAAAACTTCGGACATATATATATGTACAGAGCTCTTTGCCAATTCCTTGCTATGCTTTATACCAATACCATAATCTCGATCAGTTGTTGAGAGACACTTCGCCGAAATAATATTTATAAGAACAATATCCCTGTGAGTATATTGTTTTTTAATATAATTTTCATATATATTTACCATATGTAGACTATTTCGCTGCAGTGTGTTGGCATCTTAAACCGACTATCGTCCATTATTTTGATTCGATTTGATGATTAAAAGTGTCTCTTGAACAAAATCCCTGAGGAACGATTACAGGAACTTTCGACGAGAACCGTGGAATCCTGCAACTTAACACGAGGGTTCTCTGCGGCCATTGCTGTGTCATATCGCTTATGTGGCGAAGTAAAGGTCGGTGGTTCGATACCTGCGCTGCGTCTAGTAGACACTAAAAGATACTTATTCGGGTAATCGAATGGTTCGGAGCCTACGATTAATTCACTAGGTGCTATTATCTAACGAATTTCTGAGCGTAACTGTGCTACATAAGATGCATCTAATTAATTAAATAAACTTAATTCAGAACACACCAAGCATGCTTGGGGTAGAACCTGACAGTCCTTTCTACGTCATTGCCAGTTGTTCGCCGACATCCCATTGACCACCTTTTTTAAGTTACTGTGTAACACGATCTGTGAATATAAGTACCGTACCAATGGCTGTTGTAAGAGTGAGTGGGATATTTTTGGTCAGCGCTCAACATCGACTTCTTCAACGCTGGTGAGGGGTGATATGAGGTGATTATGGAGCAGGGCGGGGTAAACGGGAGATCCCCGAGAAAACCCACCGACCAGCGGCATCGTCCGGCACGATTCCCACATGTGAAAATCCGGAGTACCGACCCCGCCGGGAATCGAACCCGGATCGCCTTGGTGGGAGGCGAATGGTCTGACCAGTCGGCCACTGTGGTCCCCTATGCTGTTGTAAGAACTGTACTTGTTATTAACTTCTGTAATTTACAATGTTATGTTGGTATCATTATTACTGGTAAATTATTATTATTACTGATGCTATTTTACAGTTGCCATTCGGTGAATGTGTGATCACTGACACTACATACAGTGGCTAAATGCCAACCAAACGAATGTGCAGAGCACTGCGCCTGCGGGGTAGACAGACCGCCTAGCACATATTACACATGTTGCATAGCGACAGGCTTTATTATTGAACGTTTGTAAAGACTACGAAATGAATTTCAACGAGAACCAATCCCCTAAGGGTGTCTGTCACACAAAGGCAACCTTTTTTGTTTCCGACAACCTTTTCTTTCTTTATCTATCAAAAATGTTGATGAAATGCGTGGTTACCCCTCTCAGAACAATTACAATGATGTATATGCTGATTTTATACATGTCTTATTATTTGTGAAAATGTAAACAAACACTGTTAACAGCTTCGTACATACACAAATATACAAAAATTGGTCCTTAATGTCACGTAGTTTCTTATTTACGTACACAAAAGCATTCCGAAATCTCCACTTTAAGCGTGCGTGCATCCCTTAATAATTTTAGACCGTTAAGTAGTCTATATGTTTTCGTCATATTTTGTCGTCAGGAATCATCTTGTAAAAGGTGTCGGTCTAATTAAGAATTTCGTGTCTATACTAGCAGCCCGTTCACGGCTCTGCCAGCGTCTATTTCTCGTAGCAGCTGATAGGTACTTTAATAAAAGGACCTCATAGTACGCCAAATTAGTAGTTAAGTCATCAAGCGTTAGAATGACCAAGCTGCTAGAACACTGCAGCAGGATACTCATGCGAAAAGCAGTCTCAAGTATGTCCCTACTACTTACAATGACTTCTTCTGGGTCTTATTTATAGTCACAGCAAAACTGACCTTAAAGAGGAATTGTAGCATCTTAAATGTAAGTTGGTAATCGAAAGAAGTAATTAATAAGCATGGTATGGAGACTTATTTCGCATGACCTAAACCATTGATGATTATACCACCCGTTACATTTTTTTTTGCAAAACCTTCACTTGGAGCAGAGTGCCATTAGCGATTTTGTTTGGCAGGAACGATACTGGTAGCCCAACCTTGAGGTTGATATTGTGAAATGACATGACATGTGGACTGGTGCTATCGAGGGAATTCAATGGGCAGTGGACCGCAGGATACATATTAAATTATTCATTCGAACGACTTCGTCAAAATGTTACTAATTTCATTAAACATGCAGTTCTTAAAGTCTCATAACTGTACGTTTTACACAAGATTCGAATACAGAACGCTCCGAACTGTACACCGGGGCTACAAACAACTGCGACACGTAACGTAGAAAATATTCATGAAACATAAAGAAATGAAGTATAAATATCCTACGCACACATAGCAATTTATCTCGACAGAATTGCGGAAATTATTGTAGAAATTATTTATCGCTGCTCGTACTTGCGTTTCGGAATATCTGCCTCAAAAATCTATAAACTAAATTGACCCATTTGTAGTGTAATTAAGTTATTTCATATACTGAAAAAAGTTTTGAATTATTTAAGTATTTACGTACACGCCATTCTGAAGAAACAGGCCTCGATATTTCAAATGGTTATATAGATATCACAGTACAATATGAAACCAATATTATGTCATGGCCATTTTAGGAGTCAAATTTTGAAGAAAAAAAATAAGTTATACATATTTATAAATATCAAATTAAAGTAAAAATTACGACATAAGAACATAATCTGTTGAACCAAATCTAACAAACGATTCATAAAAAAATTAACCGACCGTCACAGGCGTTACATGAGTTGGAACTTAAAAAAATCCTGAAACTTTTTGCAGTCATTAAGTATTCAAAACGGAATAATTACAAGCCCATTCAGTTAAATTAATATAAACGATTAATTAAAACCACATTTTTCTTTTCTTCAACCCTTGGGAGTAGAATTTCGAAACATCATGAACCAACTTCTTGAATTCGTACGTAATCATCAATTTGAAGCAAAATCAACTCTGTATCTCGGAAATTTTCCTAGATGTCGAGGAATAATGGAAAACACATTTCACGTCTTTCCCCTACTTTAAGATTATATTATACTCCTGATGAACATATCCTTGGCTTTTAGTAGTAATGTTTGTTTTAGAGTATAAATAAAACTATTTTCTTGTACGAACCAATTTAATGTATATGTTTTTAGAATTTTTGCGCTAAATTTAGCTTTATGCGTTAAATGCAATTTGTAAACCGTGATAAAAATAATTTACTTTTTCCTCTCACTGTTTTCAAATTTAGCACAAAAAAGCTATTGCACGTATACAAAAAATTGGTTCTACAAGTAAATCATTTTTTATTTATTCTTTAAACAAATATTATGACTTGAAAGCCAAGAATTAAGAATTAGAGGTATTGCGGAATCTCAACAGTCAAATTTACAGAAACCCTGAAATTGCCTTACATGCCTATATATGTTTATTAGCGAGTAAATGAAGTTGGAATCACAGCGATAGTCCGTTGGGTACGAGCTATATCGAAGATACATGGAATACATATTTCACCCCATTTCACCCATTCAGAGGTCGAACTAAAAAAAAATCTTAATGCTCGCCTCGCTCTGAAGGTAACCCACTTTTCGAAATTTCACATTTATATGTCCAGCGGTTTGGGTTGTGGTTTAATATGTCAATCAGTCAGTCATTTAATCAGTGCTTCCTTTTATACAAAGATATTGGGTCAATGATTTATTTTACATACTTTAGTAAGTACACTATTCTTTTACATGAATATTTAGAGTTAAAACATTCAAGAAACAGTAAAATTTAAATTTAAAAATGTTTAGTATAAATTTATGTATAAACTATGATTTCTTAAAAATACAGTATTTGAAAGAACAGTATACAATGTCATTCAAATAATATAATTCACAAAAATCACCGTAACAAATAACAATGTGAAGTTTTTGTAACAAACGGTATAATTTCGATTGTTCCGTTACTGTGTAACAGTTGCTAGTTTATTCTAAGGAAATCATTGTGGAATCTGATTGCTTCCAAAAATAAATGTGAAATTCTTCTGGAAAACATAAATATCAAGGTACATATTCAAATATTCAAAGAAAATAATTAATAGATGTCTGTCAACACGATGAAAGAAGAAACAGAAACTACGTACGATCAATCAGAAAGTCACGCAGATGGATTACTTGAGACTGAACTGTTTATCCGTGAGACGGAGAAGGAGGCTGTATTATCATATACTTCCAGAGTTAAGGAGAGACTAGAGCAGCTTTTTACAGAAGCAACGACTATCCGGCGTCAGACTAATTCATTTAGCTCTGAGAATCATATAACAGAACAAGGTGAAATTATTAAAAATCTCGAGCAAATAAAGGAAGAGATAAAATCTTCATTCGAGTGGAAATCTCTGGGAGACACACCGCAAGAAACAAAGGAAGACATTCTAGAAGCTTTGATCGATGTGTTACCTTCACACTTGCGGAACATGTTTCGAGCTGAGATAAACCATTTGCTTGAATTCATGCGGCGTGAGATCTCGAGCACTGCGATTACTGCAGCAGAATTCTTCTCCAACAAAGCTTTAAAATCTGTCGAAAACAACTACAAAACAGCTCAACATAAAATGAAACAGTTGCGAGATGATCTCAATAGTTGCAACCTGCATAAAGAAGTGACTATGGATAAATTGGTGCAGTTTTACTTGGAAAAGCAAGCACTGAACTCTGAAGTTGCGACCTTGAAAAAAAAGATACATAACTTAGAAAGTGATATCTCAGCAGAGACCGCGACTAGACAGGAACTGGAATTTTCTCTACAGGAGGCACAAAGCCAGTTAAAAGTAGAGAAGTCGGCACATGTTGAGAGCATTGTCCACGTACATAAAGCACTGTACGAGTTACGCAGACAACACGAGACTGAGACTGGTAGGCTGGAGGAGTTACTGGCCACGGCTACAAGACATCGTCTAGAACTGGAGGACAGAAACCCAGGACTAGCCAAGATAGTCAACGAGATGATGACAACACAGGAAAACACTGCATCGCTAATGAAAAATTTGGAGGAAAAAGCAAATCAGCTCGTCGTGACACAGCAGAATCTGCGAAATGAATGTCAGCACGAAGACAACCTACAAGAAGCCATAATACCATCAAAGAAAGAGCCAATATTGAGCAAGCTCAAGAACTGGATAGAGCAAGCACTAAGGAGTACACAATAAAAAAGGTAAGATATCAGTTCGGTTCAAAACATAAATGTAGCATTCGATCATATTTCTAAGTCCTGACATATGTTCTTGTCTAACATATTTCCACACTTTTGAGTACAAATTTTCTTAGCCTACGTGTGTGTCGTTTTTTATATATATGTACATAAACACACACATATATACACACACACCCATAATGAAATTAAACTAAATGTATGTCGAATAACCTATTAATGTATCAATTTATTCTAAACACACTCTAAAATCATCTATAATTACGTACATAAGCTTCTTGAGATAGTTTCTAAGGGCCGTATCTCTAGACCTCTTTCGAATGACAACCAACTGCTCACCAATGCTTTCTCTATGGGGATATCAGTTGGTTGTCATTTGAAAGAGGTTTATAATATCGACCCTAAGAGTTATGTGACTCTCCCCTAATTTAAGCATAATTTAAATATCTGTGAGGTTTTCTTTTTTCCTTTTGCTTGAAATTCCACATTGAAAGGCATATGATTCATCTTAGGACAGCAGTCGTCTACTTCAACCATCGAAAGCAACCGTATTCTAGAATATTTTATTTTGCGTAACAACTGCTCACTACTATTATGTTGCACTCGTTTTCCTATGCAAAAGTTGTTGTTCCTTCAGTACAGGCATAAATAAATTACATGATCGAACGAGTACTGTAAAACTCTCAGCATCATTAATGACGAAAGTAATACAGTTAAAGGTAACGTTACTTTCCTTGCTGAACTTCCCACAACTATGATAGGCTAATGCTAGATAACATTAAATGAGTTGTTATTTTGCCTATTTATATTGTTACCGGCGTGTGTTTTCGTAGGAAAACTATGTATTACAATCATGGAATGAGCCTTGGGTGGAATGTGTACCCCACGTTCATAAGGAATATAAATATATTGTATATAATTGGGAATAGTTCCTAAAACCAGCAAGATGATAACTTTATTTCTGAAACAAAAATAGCAAGGTGTTAAATGTTATTTCCATCTGTTCGCAAATTTTCCCTAGTAACTTGATTTGATAAATAAGGCACTGTTTTCAAAACTGACTTCACTCGCCACACGTTAACTATAACAAGATAGCGTTTTTTGCATAAGTTATTTGGAATTTCCTGTCATGAAAACATTTTTGTTTTTATAGTTTCCCATAACAGAGTGTCTGCTGCTAGGATTCAAAAAAATTAAAATATACAAAAAACACACTGAAATGATATTATCAATGTTAATATCCAACTGGCTATATGGGGTTAGAGATAAAGTGAGTACTTTTGAAACCCTGTGTTTTCAAATAAATTAGTCTCCTGTCAATATTTTATATAAACAGAGCATCCTACCTAGCAATAAAAGTGTACAAATTGTACAATGCTGAAAAGTAACAATAAAAATATTTTAAAATTATTATTCTAAACAAAATGGTCTTCGAATGTGCTCACTATATCGCAAACTTCCATTACTTTGATATGCATGTGTCCAGAAACAATTAGATATTAGTCTATATTATATTACTGCAGACAGTTGCCAAATTTCCTTTGACTTCAGAATCTCTGTGTGAAATATTTCATTTCAATAATTCAGTTGTTCTTTTTATTTGTACCTTCTTACCCGTGACATGTAAACTAGAACTTCCACGTATGTAACACGCATGAAAGCTAAAATTATTTCATACTAGCAAATTTAAGAAATCCTTAGTAAGATAGTTGTAAGAAATGTCTCTTCATTATACTTTTTTTCTTTTACAGATAATTCACCTACTCACGATTTCGACAACCATTCCCGATTATTACCGTCACTTTCTCACGATTTTGACAACAACCATTCCCGATAATGACCTTAACTTACTCACGATTTTGACAACCATTCCCGATTATGGCCACCTACTCACGATTTCGGCAACAACCATTGTCGATTATGACCTTCACCCACCTACGATTTCGACAACAACCATTGTCGATTATGACCTTCACCTACCTACGGTTTCGACATCAACCATTGTAGATTATGACCTTCACTTACTCACGATTTCGACAACAACCATTGTCGATTATGACCTTCACCTACCTACGATTTCGACAACCATTGTCGATTATGATCTTCACCTACCTCCGATTTCGATAACAACCACTGTCGATTATGACCTTCACTTACTCACGATTTCGGCGACAACCACTGTCGATTATGACCTTCACCTACCTACGATTTCGACAACACTCATTGTCGATTATGACCACTTACCCACGATTTCGACAACAACCATTCCCGATTATTACCTTCACCTACCTACGATTTCGACAACCATTGTCGATTGTGATCTTCACCTACCTACGATTTCGACAACAACCACTGTCGATTATGCCTTCACTTACTCATGATTTCGGCGACAACCACTGTCGATTATGACCTTCACCTACGTACGATTTCGACAACAACCATTGTCGATTATGACCACTTACCCACGATTTCGATAACAACCATTCTCCATTATGACCTTCACCTACCCACGATTTCGACAACAATCATTCCCGATTTTGACCTTCACTGACTCACGATTTCAACAACAATCCTTCCTGATTTTGACCTTCACCGACTCAGAATTGCGACAACAACCCTTCCCGATCATCAACTCCGAAACGAAGACAAAACTGCCGTGATCTACATCTGGAACGAGAGCACTTTAGATTATGAGTAACAAAATTATTTGTTCCAAAGTAAAATATTTGAGAAACATTTATTTCGTTTTTTATTTTTAAACCGACAACTTTTATTACTATAAACTTAGTTAATTAAGCATGTATCACACATAAGAACAACCAGTGGTGGCAGAAAGTTAAAGCTAGCAAACACTACATTTACCCTACAATAGAAGAGAGGGCCAACGTAACAATTTGTTCCATCCAGAGGCCGTGGTTGACGCCAAGCCTACAACATTCGCCTTCTATTAAGGCTATGCTCTTTAGTTTTTACTGTTTTTGCGATAATAATTTTTTTTAACTTAAGCGAGAGCAGATATGTCTGGAAGTTTTGTTTTACATGGATATTGTGGGGATAGATATTATTTTCAAGGCAAGAAATCATACGGTTTCTAATAAAAAGTAAATTAACAAGAATTTCGTTAATTACATAATTAGTTTAAGTCATAGTAATTACTGCCTTGAAAAAATCAGCCAAAATGAAGAAGACGATTTTATACAAAACTACCAGACCGATTTTAGATATCTGCTCTCGTTAAAATAGGCCATGGTCATTCATTTATTTCAAACAATTGAAAAAAGCTAGAATATTTTTTAACCAAATGCCTTGAAAAAATTTGAGACGGTTTGCAGTCATACAAGACACAATTTTTCCAGATTACCCTTTGCTAGCAAATATATATATATATATATATATATATATATATATATATATATATATATATATATATATATATATATATATCTTCATTTTGGCTTGCTTCGATCGCAAAATATGTGGTATATTCAGGGCCCAAATCTAAAAATCCGTTTGGTGTATTGCAACAGAAAAATTCATATACATACGATGGTATATACGGGTTGGATTCCCGGCGTGGTAAACCATTTTACGTATTTTGGGAACTTGCCAAATGATGGTGTTAATGGTCAGTTTTCTTGGGGATCTCCCGATAGTGGTTAAATTTGCGTCGATGATGATGCACTTGTACCCCCCTCCTGTACCCGAGCGTACACATTTTTACATGCAGGTCCACTAGGGTCTACTTTAGAACTGAAATCTATTATACCGGCTACTTTAGCTTGCGTTAGTTAAATGGACTTTACGTCTCGTGGACAGCGAGGACATTATAGACGGCGACACACAACTTGGCACAATGACAGGAGCTGAGAGAGGAGTCGGCCATGGCCTTTGTTAAGGGCGCGGTTCACCTCAGTTTTCCAAAAAATAAAAAACTTTTGTATTTAAAAAGTTGTTGAAAATTTTAAACTTTCATTTCAAAATTCAGCATTTTATATTTAAATACAATTTTTTTTTTTAATACGTCAAATCATAGCCTACAACATTCTTATACACTGTGAATTTTTTGGGTTTCGTATGTCAGTTGGTTTTAGTAGCGTACTTAAAACCGTAAAGTGCAAATTTTGACGTTTACGACTAATTACGCATAAACTATGAGAGATACACAAATTTCCTAAGAGGAAGATTTAATCACATTTTATGTCTAAAATAAGGAAAAATAGCTGGTACAAGTATAAAAATAAAAAAAACGTTGAAAAATGAGGAGAACTGCGCCATTAAGTCCCGGCATTCACATGGAGCGATTTCAGGAAACTACGGATAGCCGAAATCAGGATGGCCGGAGCCAGGGACCGAACACGGATCCTCCCGAATACGAGTCTAACGTGTTACCGTAGCGCCACCTCGCTCAGTTTCAACTTTAGTCGCTCGATATGACAGTCAGATAACTATTATACCAGATTACTATAAGGGAATGACAGTTGATTAGTACATTGCAGTTTAAATTAACTTCTGTGACTTTGAAGACTACATTTTTTGGTAATATGTTACAAGAACCCAAAATTAAAGTCGTGTAAGATTCTATCTCGCTGGATTTGTTATATAAATAGTGTCCGTCTGATAACACGAATAAGGTGAAATTTTTACGTCTAATGTTAAATTCTTGGCTTTCAAGTCATAATATTTGTTTAAAGAATAAATCAAAAATGTTTTAGTTGTAGAACCAATTTTTTGTATATGTGCAATAACTTTTTTGTGCTAAATTTGAAAACAGTGAGAGGAAAAATTAAACTATTTTTATCACGGTTTACAAATTGCATTTAACGTATGAAGCTAAAGTTAGCGCAAAAATGATAAAAACATATACATTAAATTAGTTAGTACAAGAAAATGTTTTTATTATTATACTGTAAAACAAACATTACGACTGAAAACCAAGCATTTGTTCACCAGGAGTATAATATAATCTTAAAGAGGGGAAAAACGTTAAATGTGTTTTCCATTATTCCTCCACACCTAGGAAACTTTCCGAGATACAGAGTTAATTTTGCTTCAAATTAATGATTACGTAAGTACTCAAGAAGTTCATGATTTACCGTGGTAAGCAATTTTGAAGGACCCAAAATCATGTTTCACGAAATGTGCGTTACAATTAAGAAAACATAGGAACCGTTACTTTTACCTTGTGGTGTAACTTTGTCCACTCAAAATTTTGGTTTTTATATCAGTTAATGACGAAAGTTTCCAACATTAACAAGGATCAAAGGAATGTTTTTTTAAATACTAGGCTCAGATTATTTGTTTATTTACCACAAAAACCAAAAAGTAATATTTTGAGTGGTCAAAGTAACCCCGAAAATGATCAAAGCATTAACCCTGGTTTATGAAAGCCCAAAACAAAATACGTGTTTTTTAAGTTAATATAAAATTTTGTAATAACTTGTGTATCCGATATATTCAGTACATTTTGCCACGATATTAAATCGAATGAAATGGTGGATATTTTAAATATAACATTTAAATATTGTTCAAAATATTTACCTTAAACATTACATTTGTTCAATTTAAACAAGTGTATTTTATTTAATGATGCAAGATAAAGTGATAATTAATTAAGTAATTCCATCAATGGGTATATTCAAACTTTCCGGTAAGTCATATCCTCCACACAGTCATTGCCAGATGCACCGTTAATGAGGAAACTTTGTAACAAGTAGGGTAACACTGTGCTAAAAAATGTTTAATGCTGGCCGTTTAGTAATTAAGTTACAATACTGACATGGATGGCTACAATGAAATAAATGGTTTTACGGATACAAACATGGTTGTATATATCTTACTAAAACTGCCTAAAAATTAAACATTTCGAGTGTCATATAGTTCCACATGTTGTATCAAATCCACTCGGGTTTTAGGTATCAAAATAGATCTAAACATAAGTTACAACAAGGGTTAAGTAAATCTAAGATGGCGGTCGATATTCAACATTAATAAACATATTAGTAACAAGTCTAGGAACAAATAATACGTTTGATACACTACGACAGGTTTTATGCGCCAGGTGATGAGAACTTCTGTCTTTATTACCGAGAGACGAACTATCGGTGATCGTTGCCTGTGAGAAAAATGCCTGCGATAAGTACATTGGCCGTATACTTTTATAAAATTATGCTTTACACATTTTTTAAATATTTTTTTTAGGTAACCATATGTTCATAAATTGAAATAGACTGAGGGAACCTTTAATTGGAAGCACATTTTTTTTCAACTGAATCACTTTAATTAGCATTAAGTTACTTAAAATTTAATACATAAGTGCATATTTCTGATAAGTATGACGGCATTTGTACATATGTACCTCTAAGAAATTTGATACTAAACTCGTGGCAATTCACGTGACACGAGAACATGACAGTTGAACACAAGCCACATACGAACACATGCGAGCAAACACGACTGTGGCAGTCAACGGGAGAAACGGCGTTCGTAAAACCTCGCACGGGGGCGCCAGACATTTGGAACACGGCTCGTAACGGAGTCTCCGGACGAGAAGTGGAAGGTAGGGTTCAGAGAGGGCGTAATCCCAGGAAGGAGCCTATAGAGTGCCAGTGGGTGGGGGTGGGTGAAGGGAAGTAAGCAACTATTACCCACCCACACAAGCCATCCCACCGACAACAAACCAATACGAAGCGCTGATCCATCTTGCCGCCGGCCCCCTCAGGGATTTATGCCGGGCTTAGCGCAAGCCAAACACGGAAAAGGCATTTCGCGAAGGGGCGTCGGGGACAATCAGGCCAGCGCCGAGCAGGGACTGTTAATTCAGGTGGGGCGGGCGTTATTGACAAGTCGTAAACACCCCCTCGGAGTCGCCTAACAGGGAGTAGGGACAGGGAGAGGGGTGGAGCCGGGGTTTTATTCGCAGACCCGGTGATTGAGTAGGGCCGGCCGCCGGCCATCAGCCCCGGGGACGAAGTCATCACCAGCCGGCCGTTCAACACACGCACGTGTATCCAGGGAGAAAACCTAGCAGCTCATCGCTAACCTCTGTGCGCGGCTTTAATTAAGGCCATGCTCTCTACTGTCTACTTTTTTCAGCTATACTAATTTTTTACGCCTAACCAGAACGGATATCAAAAATCTGTCTTGCAGTTTTGTTAAAATTGTCTTCTCTATGTTGGCTGATTTTTTTCAATGCAGTAAATACTATTGTTTTAGTTAAATATGTAACTAACGAAATTCTGGTTAAGGCCTCGCAGTTTTGCAGTGGTTTCGAAAATATATTTTTTTAACGCAAATAAATACATATATCAAAAATTCATTCCGGCAGTTTTAACGCTTAAATATCATCGATTGTACCAGAATTTTTCTGTTGCAATACACCAAACGGATTTTTAGATTTTTGCCCCTGAAATAGCACATATTTTGTTGTCAAAATAAGTCTAAATGAAGCAAAATAATTTTTTTGAAAGCGAACGGTACATTATTTAAATAACGCTCTACAAAATTGTGTATCGTATGACAGTACATTCTCTTTTTTTTTTTTAAACGTCTGGTTAAAAAATATTCACGATATTTGCAATTCTTCGAAATTAATGAGAGGACATGGCCTTAACTGACTTTTTGTCGAAACCGTTTAAATTCTTGCTTTAAAAAATTATCCATCACGGCAAAATTTAAACGAAACTGCCAGACAGATTTTTTTTTATCTGTTCTCGTTTAAACTTAAAAAAAATTACTGTCGAAAAAAAACAGTAGAAACTAAAGTGAATGGCCTTAACAGCAAACTTTCGTTCTTGACGGTAAAAGTATACAAGGGACAAAAATGCATAATTTTTTATTTGTACAACATAACTTTAATTTTATAGACATTACTTGAGGCTATATTTTCCATTTAGAAAATTTGTTAGCTCTCACAGTTTTCCCATAGCGGCATGCCAAAGTCAATATTTGTAAGTTATGGAAAGTAGGGAAAAACAGTAATTTTATATGTGTATGAAATACTGTTATTTCTGTAGACACAGTAGGGAGTACATATTTCAGCCAGGTTTCCACAATATCACTTCAAATTCATAATTTGTTGCAAGTTTTTAGTTTTTATAGGTTATTTGTTATTTATTATTTATCAATTTTTTTAACAGAAAAATATTTGTAAAGGAATTTAAAACATTTCAAACAGTATCCCGTGACACGTAGTTTCAATAGGAATTTTTTTTTGTTTCATTATGCCAGTCGCTTTTTTTTGCAACTTATAAGAACAAAAACATGCAAATTTTTACTTCGAAGTGTCGTTATGGGAAAACTGGCTGATTTAACTTTTTTGTAAGAGGAAATGTACTCCCAATTAATGCCTACAAAACTAAAATTCTTTCATACAAATATAAAAGTAAGATTTTTCCTCATTCCTAACTGGCTCTATTTCCGGCGTTAGATGTTCAGAAACAAAGGAGCAGTTCTTGACGTGTGCTCCTAGTGTCACATAGTCTCTATGTGGAAGATGCTAACCTGGCTTGCAGAGTTTTCTTCGAATCTCTGGAACTACGGGACCTATTACTTTATTGCTGGAAAGTCTTCTGTACTAAAGTAAACTGTATGCTCCTTAAGAAAATTCGTATCTATGTGTGCAGCAGGTTTTGTGACATATCCGTGAGAAGAACCAGTTTTAGTCATGTTGTAAAAGTGGGGGAGGAGGGGGGGGGGTCGGGAATAGCGTACTTACAGTGCTGGTAATTTTTTTCAAGTACTTTATAATCATTCTATGAAATTTGTTTTCTTTTAGTAAGTGGGTACGTTGTACACACGCATAATATTTTTCAAAACAAACGCATATTTCTAACCTGCTGCAGCGCACTCATCAGCGAGGTACGCGGGCGTTTTAAGGGTGTTCAACTGGTTAAAATACGCAATTTTATGTTTACACGACATAGCCTACTGTCAGTTTTATAGACGTTACTTGCAACTATATTTTTCACTTGTAAACATTTTTTAGCTCTCATATGCTTCCCATAGCGACATGTCAAAGTCAAAATATTCAAGTTACAGGACCATAGAAATAACAAAAACCAACTTTCTTACTGGTATAAAAAAATTTACACTGAAATAAGATATTATAGGCAATATGCTAACAGACAACAAAAACACAACAAAGTCTGTAAGTGTTCTTTTTAAATTGGCATTAATTAAGTAAATTGTCATTATTTCAAAAGTTCCTGAAATGCAAAGAAATTTAATTGTGTGTTTTAAATTTTTAGCATATGGCCCAAAAAATTAAATTTCATTGTAAATTATTTCCTTCGAGTAAGTAAGTTTGTTTTTGTTATTTCTATGTTCCCGAAACGTGCAAATTTTTAACTTTTGATGTGCCGCTACGGGAAGACTATGAGAGTAAAAACAAATTACAAGTGGTTAGTACAGGATATCCGACTACTGGTACAATGTTGCCAGTATACACGTATTAGAGTTGTCGCACGTCATTTTTATATTTCTTGACTGAAAAGCGATTCTTTCTGACGTCAGAGACGACTTCTGGCAATCTGAAAGTCTGAAAAGCAGAGTTGAATCTACGCACATCCCTATAATCAAGTTTAGTTTAATTCAACAAGTACTCTGTTATTTTTGCTGTATTAACCAGTACCGATCACAACAGTTATTTCACAGTGATTTTGTCGTGCGAAAATACACTGTATTATTGTGGAACACTAAATAAGATACTAAAAATGAAGCTTAGAACTATTTCATGCTTTACAAATTTATTTAACACGATAATCAATTGAAACAAGCAGCAAAAAATACGTTTTGTTTTATTTCGTTGACACCAGTATTAACATATAACACCAACTGGTGCATTGCACTCGTATTTTATTTACTTTTTTTGTAATGTATAACAAATTAATGTTAGCTTTTTAAAATACTAACTTATAGTTTATTGTCCTTTCAGTGAAAAAAACTATAGTAACTACTATTTTTAAAAAGTTTGTCAAAGGCGAACTCAAACATAATTTGATACTTCCTTATTACAGTAATACGACATCTTAAACAATTCAAATAATGTTAATGCCTGCACGATATGATACATGTTTGACCCCTTAGTCATAGGTACACGTGAATTGACTTGTAATACAAGGGCTTTGGACTAGTTTCAGTTCGTTGTTTTCAAGCGCAAGCTATGGCAGGAAAATTTTAAATAACGCTAACGCCCAACCACAAAAAAAAAATGTGTATTGCCTTACCGAACTGCGCCGTAGGCTGTTGAGAGTACGTTGATATGTTTGAAAACCATTTCGTCAATTATAATAACAAAAAAGTTTTCAATGAAGTCTCAGACGTTAATTTTTGTGAAATGTATCCTCTGTGGTTATTTGTCATGTTTATGTTAGCAAATGGAAGAAAGGTATAGATTCACTGGAAGTAAAAAAGACTAGGGCTTCACACGTAAACGGTTTTTTTGGTGAATGGGCTGAGTTAGAACTTTGTGGTAACGCAAAGTTAGTTATTATTTTACTAGCAGTCCCCCGCGGCTTCGCTCCGAGTATTATTCGTAACTGATAGTATTTACTTTAATTGAAAAAACCTCTTTGTACACCAAATTGGTACTTCAGTCATCAAGTGTTAGAATGACAAAGCTACTAGTCAACTCTGCAGCAGAATAAGTAGCTATAGCTGACCACGCCAAATTCAGTTTTAAGTTTGTCCCTGCCACTAACAGTGACTTTACCTGTGATTTTTATGAATCGTCTATATCACTGAAACACAATTTACTATCGTCGTGATTTTTACTTCAATTTGTTACGTATACAAATGTCTATAACAGGACTCCAAGAAGTTTAGAAATTCCTTAATTAAGGGGGATGAAAATACGTAAAATGTGTTTTCAATTATTCCTCCATATCTAGCGAACCAATAGAAATATCGAAGTACTCATTGCTTTAGATTGATGCTTTTGTAAATATCCCAAATACCATTAAAATATATTTTCCGAATTCGGCTCCAAAGAGGTTAAGAGAAATGTTAAGATGTGTTTTCGATTCATAATCGATATATACAGACACCATTGATATTTATATATCAACGTGATTTTTATTTAAGATTGATGCTTACTCAAATACCTGAAATGTGTTTTCAATTGATCGCTGATACCTATATCTTGAACCCAGCGGACTACTGTCGTGTATGTCATGTCCAAGGGACACAAGTAAAGTAGTCTAAAATGTGATTAAAGAGTTTTTCGAAATTCAGTCTCTTAGAGAGAGAAAAGACCTGGAATGTGTTTTAGAAAAATCTACGATTTACATCGAACTCATCGAGATATTCAGTTTATTTTTTCTTCAGAATAATGATTACGCAAGTGGCCGCAAAATGGATTTAATATTTTTCAAAGTTTGAACTCTCAGTACTGTCCAGGGTTAATAGGTGATTTTTAATGAATGATCGATTTTGCTTCAACTGAACGATGTATCGTCACGATTTTCACTTCACTTGGATACTTGAACAAATATTTAAAGTGTGAAATTAAGATTTTTCGAAATTCGACACCTAGAGGCACGAAAAGGCATAACATTTGTTTTCTATCGCCGATGATACTTATCTAACCAGTAGAGGTATTGAGGTAGTGTTAGCGTCAGAATTATGCTTACGTAAGTACCTAAAAAAAAGTAATGCAAGTTTTTTTTTTATTTTATAAGATACCATAGTTATTAAGAAGAAAACATAGTTTGTTAACTTTCAAGGAAGACGATCCGAAAAGCAAGTACGACTAGTGATAAATAAATTATACAGGAGTTTCGTTCAACATATCTATCGAGATCACTGTCTTAGAATTACAGGTCTGGACACTCGCATATCTAACAACGCTATTGAGTTGACCCCGTTATGACTGAAAGCGCCACTAGTAATAAAGTGTTGTTTTAACATTGCAATATAGCGTCGTACTAGCAGTTCTCCTAGCAGCACGGTCGTAGAAGAACAGGTCTGGACACTCGCCTGGAAACTTGACCCCCTTGTTGTTTGGCTGTAGTTCACCAAGTTACCGAGAATATTGTGTTTTATTGGCGCTCATGTCAGGGCGGTCGGACTAAACTCCGCCCATTTCCTTTCCGTTAAGATAAACAATTTATCAAAACGTATTTTTTTATCAATTTATGAAATGCTTTTTTCGCTCACAAATTTAAGAAAAGGCTCCAGCAATCTTTATTTACTTTATAAATTTAACAATGGGAAAAAGTGGACGGAGTTTGAGTCCGACCGCCTGGAAAACAGCGCCAAAAAGTACGGCATTCTCGGTAACTTGACGAACTACAGCCAAACAACAAGGGGGTCAAGCAAAATACATTGTTAGATAGGCGAGTGTCCAGACCTGTTCTTCTACGACCGTGTCCTAGCAGCTCCAACACGTGCTTGTTTCTTGAAGATCCATTTACGCAATGTTAAAACAACACCAGAGTGCCAGTGGCGCCAATCAGTCATAAAAGGGTCAATTTTAAACTAAATTGTCCAGACCTGTTCCTCTATGGCCGTGATCGAGACGTGCTGTACAACCTCCATGAGCCTAGGAAATTATGAATAATTTCGATGTTATGTGGCGCAGCTGCTTGTCGTCCTGACATTCAAAAAATGCAAGATATTAAATTAGTGCAATTTGGACGAAGTCGTTCAAAAGTGGTAAAAATGTATTATGCAGTCCACTATCCACTAAAAATCTTCAACAGCGTCATCCCACATATACCATCTCACTAAGTTCAAGGTTGGGGCACCAAATAAGTTTATATTTCTGCAAAACATTATCCCACAGAAACTGCCTAATGGCACTTACCTTCATGTGAAGGTTTTGAGAAACGAGTATGTCACTGAGGGCACCACCACCAATGGTTGTGCTTGGGAGAAATCAGTCTTCGTACCACGTAAACTGCGTATTTCATTCGATTACCCTGATACATTTAGAAGTCTGTAAATACCCCACAACGTGAACTTTGCTGTGACTATAAGTAAGGCCCAGGCAAAGTCGCTGTTAGTGGCAGTGACATTTACCTTTCACGTGGACAGCTATAGCTACTTATCCTGCTGCAGAGTTGACTAGCACCTTTGTCATTTGTACACTTGATGACTGAACCACCTATCTGATTTACAAAGCGGTTTTTCAATTAAAGTAAATATTATATGCTATGAGTAACACACGCGAGCAGAGCCGCGGGCGCACTGCTAGTTTTCGTATAAAAAAGGGGGGGAAAGTTTGACGCTTGGGTGTATCAATTCATTATTATTAACTTGTAAATATTCGAGGAAAACTTGTAGTACTTTTATATTCAAGAGAGTGAAACATGATTTTACCAATAATGTCCATATTCATTTAATATACAGATTACTTGAAAAACTTCTAAAGAGTTAATTGTCCTGTCGTACGTACTAAGAGGAGAATAAAATATCGGAAGAAAATTGGAATCATATAATCCAGTTAAGTTCATTTAAGTGGGCAAAAACAGAATCTTATATTTGTTTGAAAATAGTTTTAGTTTTAGTTTTGTAGACACTACGTGGGAGAACATTTACCTCTAGTAAATTTTTTGGCTAAACCAGAGTTTTCCCATAGCGGAATACCGAAGTTTAAATTTGCATGTTTTAACTTCTCATTTACCGCGAAAACCAATAAACGTAATATAACGAAATAAGTCATACTGAAACTACTTCTTACAACAGGTTATGACTTGAACTACATAAAACCCCATTAAACATAGTTTCCTATTTACAAATAATTGCTTGGAGTCCTAACATTCAGAAATTGTATTTTAAAACACAAACAATTATAGTACGGTAATTATTTTATTTATTTATTTATTTAGGGCCGTAGCCCGTAATATTTAGCTCCAGTGTGAATTACTTGATATTATTATAGTAATTAGTTTTCACGGAGTGCATGAAGCAAAAGCATGCAAGTTTTATCTTTGAAACGTCATTATGGGAAAATCGGGTGAACTAAAATTTTGTAAGAGGAAAATGTAGATACTAAAGAAAACACACAAATTTTTTGGTTGCAAAACAAGCACAAACGAACCCACGCATCTTGGGTTGCATATTCCGACGACATTGCAGCATGGCGGAGAAACAACTAAATATTTACTCCAGCGGGTTAGTTAGATAACTGACGGAGTTGATTTACTGGGGAACCGGCCGCGATTATCCGGAAATCCACTCGACTGGTGACCCCTAGATACGCTGTCCACCGCCCCGCAGTTCGGCGATGTAGCAGTTCCCACTTTCCGCTGGAGTTAAATACGCGCTACTTGTTTGCTGCCAAATTCGCGTCCCTCCCAGCATCCCGCGTCCTCTCCTGTGTGCCTGGTGTCCCTTTCTTAACCCCGAGCACATGGGGATGACAAAGTTTCCCTCAGCCACTCTGCCGCCCGCGAATGCGTGAGTCCGCTATTAAAGGCCTACGTATTTATTACAGAAAATAAAGTTGTACATTTTCACACCACTAAAGTACATAAATCACATTATGAGATGTTACATGCACTTCCCACAACCTAGAGTGGATAGAGCATTACACAACCTTCATGATACTAAGCTTGGTTTTACTAAGCACAACTAATGAAAATATGTGAACAGATGTATCAGTGAGTGTGAGTTGTTTTACTTACTTTTGTAAAACGTAGTTTTATTGCTATTTTGGTGCTTGAGCAGTTAAACATTTTTCATGAAAGATGCCACAGAACAATTTAATACTTGATTATTTCCCTTCGCTAGGATAATTAATGCCTATACTAATATACAATTTGAAATGATATTAAGTGGAGAAACATAACCCAAAACAACATTTTACTCACTAACATGCTTAGTTCACAATCACCAGCGCCGGGGAAAAGGAAGCATTTTCATGGTTCTGACAAATTTTTAAATTACTAAAAAAAAGTGTTTAACTAACTCAGAGCAGTTATCTCAGGGTTGGTTATTAAACATTTGCCACAATAAAACTGACACCACAGTACTGATGTGAAAAATGCACAATAACAATATATATCCAAATGAGTTAGTCACACATTATTAAAGGCTCTCTGGTGATAGTGACTTCTGACGTAATTCTGTAGCCTGTAGTTTATGGCGTACGTTCCTTGGAATTTTCTTGAACAATACCAGGACCCTCCGTTAAGGGCATATCCCACGTCGGAAGTTCTAGCTGGGGTTCTCAGTTACAGAAAATGAACTCAATCCAGATCTCTTCTAAAATCATTCTAAGTATTCTTGTCCTTGTTTGAAGTTATTCCGAAGATACGTTCATTTCTCACCGCCTGCCAGACTAAACACACATTTTAGATTGTTTATAGCAACGAGGAATTTCACCCACAGTGCCGCCACAGTTCACACTTTACTCGTTGACATCAGCGCTTTTTAGAATTTATTGCTAATTTTTACTCATATTACGTTAAACCAATTAAAATATATAATTTAACTATTTTTTAAACATTTAAGATTTCAAGTAACTATCAAATACCTCTAGTAAAATTCAATAACACTAGTAAAGTTGAGCATCATTAAAATATTAGCAAAAACAAAGTTATCATCTGCCAAAGGTACAAAATAACAGAATAATTTTACATTTCACAGATAATTGAATACTATTTGCATATTTTAACTAATACGTGCATTACATTAAGTACCTAGTTACCAGGGGCCGGGGTTGGAGGGGACAGAGAGTGGTCAAAGCAGGAGGAAGAAGGGAGGGCAAGGGCTATCCTACATGTGTCGCTGCAGCTGGCCTCGTAGGTCGTCAGCCTGCCGGGCACTTACTGACAAAAACTGTAATTAACATACGTGACTTTTCACTGATTACATTGCCATATTTGATTAAGTGGCGCTTTGCAGGTTGCATTGACACCACGGCCATAGAGGAACAGGTCTGGACACTTGAGTTGAAAATTGAATCCGTTATGACTGATTGGCGCTACTGGCACTCTGTGTTGTTTTAACATTGCGTAAATGAGACTACAAGGAGCAAACTCGTGTCGGAGCTGCTACGAGAACTGCTAGTACGACGCTATATTGCAATGTTAAAACAATACTTCATTGCTAGTGGCGCTTTCAGCCTTAACGGGGTCAACTCAATAGCATTGGTAGATAGGCGAGTGTCCAGACCTGTACTTCTACGGCCATGATTGACACCAAACAAGACATATGTACTGTAAGATTTATGGTGGCTATAGTTTTTATAATTGTCTGTGTCGTAACTGTATATACCGATGACAACTGCAAGGTAATAAATAATAATGTTGATGCCATTTCATTGTAACCAACTATTGCCTTTACAGAATAACACAATAAAATATCTTGCATTTTAGCTTATCAATACACTTTACAGTATTTAAAAAATAGTCCCATTACAAAGTAACGCCTACAAAACTTAATATTATTTCATAAAAATACGAAATAATGATTTTACCCCTTGAACAACCTTACGAGTCAGTCTCCCTCCGTGTTAATTTTTTTGCCTAGTTTTGTGTCGCGGCCGAAAATTGCAAAAGTGCCACAATGGAAATACAGCTATCGATCTTACCTTTCAGTAGACGTGTGAGAAATGAACTTGGAATTCATCGTTACGGCTATTTTTATATAAATTAAGGTAAATTATCAAATATATTAAGCTTTATAAAAATACATAATTATGAGTTCCTAGTTCACATCTTATACCTCTACTAAAAAGTAAGATAAAAAGATGTGTTTCCATTGCGGCACTGTCGGAATTTTAGGGCGTGAAACAAAAAAAAGGGCAAGGAACCAATAAATCAGCTTTAATATATAGGAATAACATCATCTACGAACAAAAATGCCCCATTTTTTCACGAGTTCTGAAAATGCCACTGGACTAGACAGAAGTCAGCTGGCGCTTAGTACTGTCTTTCTCGGGGGCACCAGGTTACCAGACCCCTGCTGCTACAGCGTGTGGCGTCTATGACGTGTGCGTGTGTGTAGGTGAGCACACAAACACACGGACAGACACAGACACACAAATGAGGAGCCGTCCTGCACACGAAGGATCTACCAGAGCAAACACGAGGCAACCCGGCACGGCGGCCGCTGTTTGATCTGGGATGCTGGGCGCGCGGATGCGGAATACAAGGCCACCTAACAATGCGCCCTAATATCTTCCTCAGCAAATACCTCAGGCCATGTTGATCTCTTGCAACCCCTTCCTTCCTCCTCCTTCTATGCGAGAGTAAGTTGCACATGCATTGGCCTTCCACGTGCGCTCAGTATGTACTCAGCCCTATACCTTCGATGTATTCATATATGTACACTTCCTACTTGTAGTGGTAACAAAAACACGCCAACATAACCCGAGATTACGTACGTACTCATGTGTGTATGTATGCAGCATGTATGCATTCATACATACACCAAAAACTGAGGTGACTTTATGCGACATAAACTATGCATTATGTAGCTGTTTATTAAAAAATTAAAATGAAACATTTACAAATGAAGACTTAACATTCATAAGGGGCTACGTGCCAAATGGAAAGTTTCGAGATAATGATGAAAACAGTATATTGCGACAAACAAATGAACAAGGAACTATCCAAATGCGTTCACACATTTATTACAATAGGAAAGTAGTAAATAGGAGCAATGGAACAGTAATAAATACATAACATTTATGAACATAAATATATATTTTTTCAATGAACTAAAATGCTTTCATGTTACTCCAACCATCTAATTGTTCTGATGTACGGCGCGCGTGAATCACTAGGATATAACACTTTAGGTATGTCTTCGAACTAATATTTTGACACCTTTCTATGTACCTAACTCATTTTTGTCGAAAATGGTACTTAGCACCTTTTGAATGTAAAGTCCTTATATATGGTTTACTTATAATACTCAAACAGATATATGTATTGCTTACTCAAATATCCTAAAAATAAAACACTTTAGGTGACATAAATCCCACTTTACGGTATGCATGCATATGCAGACATGCATCTTTATAGGCTGACGAGGACAAATTAGCACTGTTGAAGACTGTTTCGTTAAGCTATAAGTAATAAAAAGATTTGTCCATTACAATACGTGATATCGATGTACTTTGGTATTATTACCTTCACTGCTGTGCTTATCTTAGCAAATAACACACACACACACACACACACACACACACACACACACACACACACACACATATATATATATATATATATATATATATATATATATATATATATATATATATATATATATATATATATATATACATACACACACGTAGACACACATACACACAGTAAAATCTCTTGCAGATGGAACTATACACAAAGGTGTACAGCAAATACACGTTGTGGTGTGATTTTGACTTCCTTGTGGTTGTCAGGGTAACAATAAAACACAGAAGTTAATATACAGTAATAAAAATTGAATAAATTACTAACTAGTACATAAGAACTCAAAATCTCAACTAACTAATGCAAGATTACAAAATAATTACTACTTCCTTACTTCACCACGCCAAGGTACATTACACTCGGAAGGAAGTAAACTCCAGACAGGAAGTATGCGAAACAATTTTGCTGTCTCAGCTGCTGCTTCTTAAAAACTGTCTCCGTGCTAAATACGTATCAAACGAAAATTGCAGGTTTCTCGAAGCCAGAGCGGACAAAACTAGGAAAGAACAATCGCAGAAATCATGTCTGAAATATTTTTGAGGAAATATTTTGTCCGACACCTTATTTGTAATGCACGATCTCTGACACCGACATTTCGGACATTTGACTCAGCTGCTTGAAAAATTCGCTAAACAAATGCTCCACTCGGGCGAAATGTTTGCTGGCAAAGCTGGTAAAAAGGTGATACCAAAATTATACTCTTTATTAGCTTTTTTTTCTATAAGCCAACTGTATTCACTTCCAAAAGTTGGGCGATTTCAATTGACCGGCCACCACTAGAACTGCATGCAGCGAGTACGGAGTGACGGTTATTCCTCAGAGACTATTTAAAGTACGTCCACAATGCTTATCTACGAAAACACACTTCAGACTACTCATGAATATGACTTTCAAGACACCAACCACGCACATTGGAAGCATTATTCTGAAATCCTCAAAACTGGATAAATCGACGTTTTTCAGACAGATGTTTCGCAAGATATATGTATATGATTCGTTCCAGGTTGAGGCCTACAATTACACTGGAATTCGCTACAGTGTCAGGTTTAATAAAATGACAGTGTCACCGCTAAAACTTCCACAGTAAAAAAGTTACGGCGGGATCACTGCGCGCGCGTTTACGACTTTGGGCGTAGACAATAAACAATACCTACATGTGCCGGCCAACGTCGCTTGTAGTGCCTCATAGATTTTAACCTTACACACACAAAATCACATTTTATTTAAATTTTTTGTCATATTTAGTACTTTTTTATATAAAAAAATATTTTGTAATGGGTTTATTTAAGTCAAGCAGTAGTCCGTTCCACGTAGTTTTTTAATGATATTTTTTTTCAATTCATTATGATGACTGACTTTATTTTGCGGTTCATAAAAACAAAAAACATACCAGATTCTGACTTTGAAATGCCACTATGGGAAAACTGGCTGAACTAATATTTTTTTAAGAGAAATTATACTCTCGAGAAACGTCTACAAAACGAACACTATTTCATACCAATATTAAATTACGATATTCCCCAACTTGAACGGCCCTAGGCCTCGCTATTTTGATTTGCAGTGGTTTCGAAAATATTTTTTAACGCAAGTTAATACATGTATCACTAATTCATTGTTACAGTTTTAACACTTATATATCATCGTTTGTATCTGAAATTTTCTGTACGCAAAATACACCAAACGGATTTTTAGATTTTTTGCTCCTGAAATATCACAGATTTTGTTGCTAAAATAAGCCAAAATTAAGCAAAATAATTTCTTGCTCGTAAACAGTACATAGTAAAAAACCGCTCTGACAAAATTGTGTATCGTATGACTGTACATAGTCGCAAATTTTTTCAAAGCATTTGGTAAAAAAAAATCGAGATATTTGCAATTGTTTGAAATAAATGAAAGATCATGGTCTTTATAAGCCGCACCTGGTATGACTGTACACAGTCTCAAATTTTTTCAAAGCATATGGTAAAAAATATTCGAGATATTGGCAATTGTTTGAAATAAATGAAAGATCATGGCCTTTAAGCCACACCATGGCCCAGTGTTGATCTCCGATAAGCGTGAACAAGCGAATAACACGCCGACACACGCGTCAAACAGCACGAGTGTTTGTCGATAGATCGACCTTTTAACTCGATTAACATTCGCGGCTCTGCCTAAAAGTGCGTGCGTCAGGCATACGGCTCTATTCCACCGCCAGAATAAACGCAGCTGGAAACGGCAGGCGGGGATAATATTTTTTCCCTCGGAACGCAGCACGATAACAGCATGAAATCCACGACGAGAGGGTTGGCCTTCATCCAGCCGGGAATTAACCCCGTGTACGGTATTGACGTCCGCAGCAACAGACAGAACACACAGCGCTTTGTGTCGTCAGGAACGCGATTTTTTCCCACCTTTTTTTCTCGTTTACCTTCGCCTTTTCAAACGCTAGGGAGAAAAACCTCAATATATCAGCAGCTGATCATGCATCGAGAAGGAATTTTCAATGCACAACATCGCCAGGTCCAATTGCTACATATCGCTCAACAATCCCTTGTGTTCTTACACAATACCTGATGTTAAGGAATTCTCTGATATGGACTGCACCACGTGAATAAGTGACCAAAACTAAGCAGAAAATACACTTTGGTAAAAAGTACCTGCTACATAGGTCCAAAGTACTAGTAAGTGAAATGGAGGGTATGTTGTAACCACTACCATAACATATTTTCTCATAAACACAGGGTCTGATGATGATATTTTACTGTTTATTTTCCTCTTAGTTTTTGTCATAGATTCAATTGGTTCAGTCCGTATCCGCTAATTCTTGCCCTTTGTTTCCAATTAGCTGTTTCTTTCAGGATATTACAAGAAACTTCTCTTGTAAACCAACGTCTATTTTAAACTTAGTTTTTATATCAGATCCACTTGACATAGTCAGTATCCGCTTATTACATGGCATCCTGTCTAATCTAGCCCACGAACCAATCTGGCAGTATGTTGAAATTATTTTCTGGAGTATGCTGTGTTTCATCATTTGGTTTTCATCTTCTCTCGCTCATACATTAAGTTAAAAAACATTGTTTCACAAACATTTTTCGATTTTTATTTCTGAAATTACATTTACCTGGTGTCAACAAGTGCACTCATTTGTAAGACAAAATATACGTCAGCTAACCCGAGTCCCGTTACGAGGATTAATGGGGCCGCCTGCCCACGTGCAGAGCTTTGGCCAATAGAAGTTCATTAGAAAACTGATCAACGTTTCTGAGTGAAGCCTGCTTAGGCGAAATCGCTCGAATACAGCACTGTACCAATAAACTTTACCCGAGGGTTCACCCGGCCAGATGTTCCACCTTACATAAATTAATATTCAGGAGATTTTTTAAAAACAACCGCTTTCTCCCCGCCGCGCCATGCCCTCCTAAGACATTAAAAGACAATCCACATTAATCCCTCGCTTGCAATTTTCTGTCATGGCAACATATCCGTACAAATAAAATAAAACATACATAGAAATCTACAACTCAGATATTCCGCAGAAAATGCTTAATTTACTGAGGCATACTTTTTTAACACTTAAAATGCACGATGTACCCAAAAGGTCGCAACTGACAACCGCGCCATCGTGAACGCCAACATTGCAACAAAACTCACTGGTAGAGAATCTCTAGGAATTTGTTCCATCGAATGTGCTTCGTAAGAACATGTGATACACTGAAGCTTCTGATAACCACATTAACTTGCTCGACTGATTGATATTCGTACGAAAACAAAATTGAAAAATAATTGCGACTGGGTCTGCAAAAAAAGCAGGGAGACAAACCAGAACATGTAGGCCTACGGTGCGATAGGTCCTGGGTTCGAGTCCCAGGACGGGCACTGATGTTTGTGTCGTTTACATAGTTTGTCCGTTATTAAGACTAACGGCACAAAACCGGGGGACGTCAATAAACCTTCTAAATAAATGAATTAATTAACAACCCAGAAAATAGGGAGCCTTCGGCCAAAATTATGAGGGTTATTATAATGCCTGCCCAACAATAAACTTCACAAAAATTATTTCACATGAATGTAATATTCATACGGAAAGAGAGGATGTTTGACAACAACATCGTCTACACAATTGTGTTTATTGCAATATTTGTCAGGTTTAAAAGCAACGCTGGTTAAATATACAGTATTTCACTGTAAGAAAATTAAAACTCGAACACATCAGTTTGTTTGATCACTTACTCTCTTGGGACTATCGTTCGAAAGGTAGTCGGAATATGCCGAGCAAACATTAGTATATAGGCTGTTGTTAAAATTATTCGAGTGAATGATTTAAACACGCAGAAGAAATTTTTACTGTGTGCGATTTGTTTATAACGCATATACGTTACATTGCGCTATTGAACATGAATTTTGGCTGGTATTCCTATGAGGTCTATGTGAGGGCGCTAGGAAAGCAAACTGTAAAATACGCTGCACCGTACTGTATGTAATGCTCACTGTACGTGTGTAAGTTTGCGTCAAAGACAAGTCACTACATCAGATATCTGCGATGAATGCCGATAAGACCCATTTTATGACTTAAGCTGCAAATAAGCTCTTACAAAAACTTAAGGATACCAACCTAACTGTAAATATGCTGGTGTAACAAGCACTGGGAAAAAATACAAAGCGTTAATTATGACCATTACGCCTAACATGAGTACCGCCTGTTTGTCTGTGCTGTTATTTTTAGAAGCTGCAACAATCCAACACGTGTTCAGCGAGAATGTTTGTTTATAAGTTAATTTGCAGTCTTCCGCTCGTCAGAAAACACAGCACGTGTCGGTGAGTAGAGAAAGAAAGCGAGTAGACGGGCTATCGGCCTCAAAGTGAAAGTTTAATAATGGAGTTTTAATGGATTCGAATCCCTTCATTTCAGGATGTTAGCTCTTTTTCATCTCTTTTCATTTGATTTTATATTTAATCTGTGCTGTATTCCTGTTTATCTCATGTTAAATGGAATCTCTCTCCGAGGCAAACGATGTTTTGAGGTTTTTTTTAATGTGAGCGCCTGTTGGCAGCCATCAATAAAGCATTTGTACGCTGGTATATTTTTTAATTCTGACATGGGGCAGCGGTTGACGCCCACCAAGGCGATCAGGATTCGATTCGGATTTTCGCATGTAGGAATCGTGCCAGATGATACTATTGGTCACCGGGTTTTCTCGGGGGTCTCTCGTTTCCCCAGCCCTTCATTCTGGGGCTGATCCTTACCCACCTTACGTCTCCTCTCGCTACTGCTATAAATATAGATTTAAGGCTTCATGTTATTTATTTATTATTATTTTATTATTATATTATTTAATGGAGAAATGTTTTAATTTGTTTTAGTCAGTATTTTTTTTACATCGCAGGAATCGTACACAACAATCGTTTCCTTGACGTTGAGGTTAAGAAGCGAATATTTTACTTTTACAACTCACTTAAAAATACTAAGTCCTACAGCGATGTAAATAATCACGACATCTCTTCGTTTATCTCAGTCGATGAAGCTACATATGAAGAACAACATGGCTATCTCAGTCCATCTTCGATAAATCCTGTTATTTTTTTCTTTTCTCATTTCACTCAGACAAATACAATTATTATCGCTATAACATTCTGAGGAGAAATCCCACCATTTCGTTTTCGTATTTATTAATTTATGTTTCAAATCGTTAAGAGAAGTTTTCGTAACTCCTCACTTATCCTACTCTCGAGCAGTTTAAGCGTCGGTTGGCAGACGTGTGTTGCCATTTGGTGTTGGGAAAAGGGGGGGGGGATGTAAATAGACATAAAAAAAACCACAACGAAGTGCAACTAAATGAACAGTGTTTAAAAATCGAAGAAACAAGCACGAAACGAATATTACATTTGAATATAAATTAAATAACGTGCAAATAATGCACTGCGGACGTTCTATTAAACCAAATGTTATTATGTTTTGGATTCCCGCCATCTTACAACCCTGAACAGCATCACATAAGTTTTTCAAGATCACGGTGATCGACAAAACCTGGTCACATAACTTGATAACCTACCCTACTCCAGAGAGTGAGTTTGCAAAAGCGCTTGTGGTGTACAGTTTGAGTATTACATTATTGAAATTGTGACACTAATAAACAGCAGAACTTCAATTTTAAAAAAGTATGATCTGTAGTTTAAAGAGCTAAATAATGAAAGGATTCTATTAAATTACACTATTTCTGACAAGTCAAATAGCCTACGCCCTATTATGGCCAACGTATACAAATAATTGAGGAACAAAGTCTATAAAAATCCAGCGTAGTAAAATATGTTCTGCAAAATCAGTGTTTACGAGTACACGATTACATCCGTACATTACAATTCTAGGAATACATTTTTTTATAAAAGAGGTATAAAATTCCCATCTACAGACTCCACATAGTCTAACTGCATCAAAATTGTTTTAAAGTGCGTGGTGGAGAAGTGGTCAAACACTCAAATCGCATTCGGGATGATCTGGCTTCGATTCTCGGCTCCGGCCATCCTTACTTCGACTTTCCAGGGTTTTCCGAAATCACTTCAGGCGAATGCTGCGATGGTTCCTAAACCAGACCTTGGCCGCTCCTACCCCCCTTCCCCCACGTACTTCTTTCAAGGCCTTGTGATGTTCTAGGGCACGTAAAGCGACCAAATAAATTAATATAAAGAATTAATAAATAGTAAAAATGACACAAATGACTTTGTATGGCTTTGTTGGTCGGTCTCCTTCATAGTCTTGGTTTTCGACACGTGCATGGGGCTGCGTTGCGGCTAGAGCACTCGCCTACCATACGGTCTGGCTTCGATTCCCGGCGGGGTCGGTCCCCGGATATTTGCACGTGGGAATCGTGCCGGACGATGCCTTTGGTTGGCGGGTTTTCCCGGGGATTTCCCGTTTCCCCGCCCTTTCATTCCGGCGCTGCTCTATACTCACATCATATCACCACTCACCAGCGCTAAAGACTTCGATGTTAAGCGCTGACCAAAGTCTCTCTCTGCTGCTCTCGGCTGCCATGTTCCTACTTGTGTAGCAATATTAATATTTTTACGCCTTAACTAGAGCAGATATCAATAAAATGTCCGGCACTTTCGTTTAAAATCGTATTTTCCATGATGGCTGATTTTTTTTTTTTTTTTTTTTTTTTTTTTTTTTTTTTTTTTTTTTTTTTTTTTTTTTTTTTTTTTTTTTTTTTTTTTTTTCAGTTTTAGATCATTATTCAATTAATGAAATTCTGGTTAATTTACTTTTTAGTCGATGCCGTGCAATTTTTGCTTTGAAAAAAAAAATTGCTATCACGGCAAAACCCATTTTCAACAAAACTGCCAGACAAATTTTTGATATCTGCTCTCGTTTAAGCTTTAAAAAAAAATAATTATAGCAAATACGGTAACTAAAGAGCAAAGCCTTAACTGCTGACCAAAAATCTCTTCACTTCGACACGCACATTAACACTATACTGTATGTAATGTGCTTGTTGTTGTTAACACAAGGAGCGCGACTGGGACGTGGAACCGCGCGGCTAGTAGAGTCGACTCTTGTTCGCTCAGCACTGGACTCATTGCCTCTATGTGCTAGACATTTAACTGACGGCTAACTTCCTCTCAGATGACCGCCTGGCCCAGGCATAAAGCTGCGTGTAGAGCTTCGTACGAAAAACGTTTATTTGACAACCAAGCAACGCACGCGAGTGACGTCTTAAGGGAAATAATTAATTCCTGACTTCAACGACCTGTATTTTATAATGCAATGTCTTGTGTACACTCAAGCTCCAAGCATTTGTCCACTAGCTGCTACTTATTAGAACAATAGACGATGGCAGAATAGTCGGGGCTACGAGATTTAAGGTAAACCGACCATATACCGTGATATGCCGTCATATCATGATACACCACATTTTCGGTTTCACAAACTTGGGAAGAATTGTACACCTAGTTCACTAGGTTACCAACAGAGAGCAGGTATATGTAGTTTCAGCAGTAAGTGACCAATATATCAAATATAAAATCACAATTACAATGTGTTACATATTATTGCTGCTACTGAAGTCTTAGCATCGCGAAGTAGAGTAGGTTTAACCTATACATACAGTAGAACAATAGACTCTAACATACAGATAGTTTAACTCACGATATGTTTCGTTCTTCAGTGACGTCTGCTTAGGGATAACATTTTAAAAAACGTTACAAGTTCGCTTTTAGAATTCTTCGTTAATCTTTAAAGTTTTTTTTAAAGGGCCTAAAATTGCGCAGATGGGTATTTTTGCGGTTTTTATTTAGATACGATATACTTTGTTGGGAATAGTTCAAAAGGTATAGGCGGGTACAGCACACCTTTATCTCAAGTATTACGACATAAATTAGCACACTCTAAAAAAATTGTTTGCAAATTTGCAATACGTGCGTATAGAAGCGCTAGGTATGGTGTAATAGTTTCCCAGACATCCATGGTAGCACTCATAAACTTGTTTATAAAACAGTCAAATGTATACTGAAGTTACCAGACTTGTACTACAACAAGTGTAAAAGTTTGCATACTTACAAGGCGGAAGTATGGTAACTGTCCCATACTGCGTTTAGGTTAATTACTTCCTTAAGAGTTAGACGACCGTAGCTTTTTTTTTTTTTTTTTTTTTTTAAGTTTCAGGCACGGAAACGGGGAAGGCGATAAGTCGAATATAACCCGTGCGTCAAGCACCTCATCGCCTCTAGGCACACAGTACTGAACTAGTGCACAGTGTTTACCTAGTAACTGTTTTTCAACGGGACTTCAAGCGATGACCCTATAATTTTATTTGTGGGAAGTATGTAGTAAAGTCCAATGCAGGTTTCTATAATTTAGTTTTACGATTACGGTTGATATTTTCTCGGCTGCAGCAACGTGAAAAAGTCATTTTTAGCCCTTTTGAAGATCATGATGATATTGTTTTTAATTATCAGACTGCATTTTTAAAATCATAGGGACTTTATTTGAAGTGTATTTTCTTTTCGTAGATAAACGCATTAGAAATATTTTTAATAGCTATACGTACCACGCTACAGCACGTCTCACGCGTCAGGTCGACTAACTCTTAACATTTCAGGATTTTTTTACAGTAAAGGGTTGCCATTGAAAGTCTCGTAGAGGGGAGTTGTCGGCGAGAAGACAGAACATCAGTTAAGTGATTAGCGTCTAGAAGCTAGAGTGAGACAGAGACAGATCCAGAAAGGAGGAGCGGTCCCCCCTAACACCCCCACCCACCACACACAAAAAAAATGTACAATAAGAAGACTGTAAAAGCGAGCTTGTTGACGGCTCATTTGGGAATGACTAGAGATAGGAAAATTCGCGAAAAGATTTTTGCATCACTTTGTTTTAGTGCCTTACGTACGTACCTGCATCTCTGCTATGTGGCCAGTGATTGGATGCCGTAACACCCCAGCGTGTGGAGGTTAAACTGCAAACCACAGACGTGATGTGTCGCAGTTTTCAGTGTACTGATTGGCACAGTCAAATGAATAACAACTCTGCACAAAAACACCCTGCCAATAACCTTTAAGTTAAGTTACAGGTATGCACGTAGGCACTGAAACAAAATGGGGCAAAAATCTTTTGACCAAAAATTCCTGTCCCTTGGAACGACATTGGTTTATTGAAAGGGAAAACTGTAGATGACCTCATGAAAGAAATGTCGGGTCGACGCGGGTCTATCTCCTTGCTATAGTTTTCAAAGATGTTTTTTTAACAGTAACTCGTCAGTCCTAAAACTCATCGCTGTATCCGTGCTTGGGGTGAGGTGTGATGGATGCCCTTACTGTGTCGATCTAAGCACTCCGCACATTTAGAACTAATCGAACGTTAAAATATCATCGAGGCGGTCACCTTAGCCCGAGCCAGCCAGATACACGAAGGGACACAATAGAAGTACGAAATAACGCAAGAGTACCGAGGGCATGGCCAATAACTCGCGCCAATTCACGCTACACCATTTAAACAATCTCTTGCAGCGCGCCGAGAACACGTGTTCTCTATAGTTTCCAATTAATTTTTTAGCCCGGATATGAATATTTACGACGCGGCGATACGGGAGCTGCACGTTGGCCGATAATGCCCGACACGTAATTAGGTTACCACTAATAGTGTTCAGCCCAGTAATTACTGCCACATGATCTCCAACACGACCCCGGGCCACGCCCGCAGTGCAACACTGGCACATCTGCAGCTGCCGTGCAACAAGCGCACAAGTCAACGTTGCGGCTGTAATGCAGTCTGCTGGCACTGCGTTCGCATTTCATTGCTAAGGTGTAACATTAACCCTTTCAGACACGAATAATTTCAAGTTTCAGCTGTTGCAATGAACTAGCATTATGGCTTACACTGTAGGTGTATAGTCCTGGTAGTCATTTAGACTTCGGGACCGATTGAATGCTTATAATGAAGAAAGTGACCGTCCGACATTTGATAAAATAGAATATTAAAAACCTGTTAGTAAGACATTTATTCTGTTAGTAAATATATTCTCACTTCAAAATACTACCTCTGTTTCATTTTGTTTGCTAACTACTGAAAGTTTTAATGTATAACAATTCAAGAGTTTGTTTGTTCCTCTGTTCTTTACTTTTGTGACCTAGATGTCGTACTTCATAACATTAATCAATTTAAGAACACACATTGTAAACCACATCATCAGTTGTAGACGACTAATAACTGAAAACCATGTTTGAAAGTATTTGATTTTTTTAATGCATGCTGGTATCGTATTTTAGTACATATAAGACCATAAGTTTAATTTTTGTGCTATGACCTCTAAATTGGACATTATAACTGTAAGCATGGCCGTCTTTAGTAGAAGGTCGGAGTCTTGAATGTGATGCATCAGAGGCCTACTGCCGGTCGCTCATTGGTAGCCCTCGTCTGTGTAGACGTGTGCACGCCACTAAAGCTGCATCTATACACGTTACAGAGTCTAGGGAAGTCAAGAAGTGACAGATAGCAAGCCCCCCGATGCAGCGTTGCCACATTCAAGACTCCGGCCTTCTACTAAAGATGGGAAAAGGGGGAGGGGGGTGGCCGAGGGGTCAGACCTCTCGCCTCCCACCAAGGTGACCCGGGTTCGATTCTCAGTCCCCGGATTTTCGCATGAGAGAAATCGTGCCGGACGATGCCGCTGGTCGGCGGGTTTTCTCGGGGATCTCCCGTTTCCCCCGCCAATTCATTCCGGCGCCGCTCCATACTCACATCTTATCACCTCTCACCAGCGCTAAAGACCTCGACGTTAAGCGCTGACCAAAACCTCTTCACTCACTCACTACTACAGACCGCTATGCTGTAAGTCTTTAAGAATCTTAAACTAAAATACAAGCAGCCTCAACAACGTTTACGTCAGAACTATACAGGTTGTAGAGGATATCAAAGAGGGCATTTCGACATATGGAATGTATATTCCAGAAAACAAGCTTATTATGATTATAAACAAAGCAACACGACATAGCAACACGTGGGGCATTAGATCAAAGTTCTCAAAGCGACGATCAGCGGTCTCGATACAGGCATGGCTACGACGCATGGAATTTGCCGTATTCTCTCAAATATCACTAGTATATGTTGTACCAGGTCCTTAAGACCTCGTTGTTTAAGAGTCGAAAACCTCAGCTCACCACCGAACATTGTTTACCAAAATACTCAGTTTTAAAGTGGCTGCATTCCCAGGCCGTGTAGAGCGTCGGCTTCTACAAGAATATTGCTAAACTGCTCAACGCGTAAGCCTATTTTCCAACGTACGAAAATTGCGGAAATAGGTATTTTGTGGTAGGCCTACTTTTTATTTACGAAAATCTTGGCGCGAAACATTTTAAAATAATCGTTGTGTATGATACAACTTCGACTTTAATACATCACAACACTATAGGATCGCCACGGAATGCCTCATAAAGACGACTTATCTGTAGAAGGCTGCCCGCCAGTTCAGGGACTTGTACCTAGAGGCTAAGCTGAGGTGCAATGCGAGTGTTGTGTCGTCCTTATCGCTTCCGCACTTCCAGGCCTGAAACGCGGAAATAAGTCCACCAGGCAGCCACCTTAAGAACCCGTGTAACTAATCATGCTGCATGTTTCTTAATTTCTTCCTGACTCCGTGTTCCGTAACATTTATTTCAAAATATTTTAATAGAGATGTAGCTATTTAGCCTACATTACCTATCATTAGAGACATGAACTTTTCGCGAAAAGAAATTTGCCTCACTTTGTGTCAGTGACTTGTGTGCACGTCTGTAGACTTGCGTCACGGTCAGAGATTGGATGTTTTGACATTCGTGTGTCGTGGGGTTTTACACGCAAATCACAGACGTGTGGTGTTACAGTAACCTTATTGTGATTGGTACAGTCAAATGAGAAACGTCACAATTCAAAGGCACGCTGCCAATATCTATGAAGCACAACTGCAGACGTGCACATAAGGTACTGGAACAAAGTGGGGCAAAATTCTTTTCGCGAAAAGTTCATGTCTCTACCTATCATTACACACCTTGTATTCGAAGTTTGAAAGCGTAGTTATGAAATAATTTAGATAATTAAAAATGTAAGGTAATAATTATCTCTCACGATGTCATTTAGACAAAATCACTCCTAGTGCCAATTTAATCCCGTTTATGTTAATACGCATTGCCGGTTATTCTCAGTACCCTTAATATATTAAAAGAAAATGGATAACTTCAACAAAACAGGTGACACAGCGTCTTAAGTTCTCTGCCACGTTAATATTTTAAACATCACAGTTTCGAAACATCCTGTCAGCTATAAACACGCATATATATAAAAGTTACATTCGCCAAAAAACTAAATACGCTGCGCTAGTAACTGTGTTAAGAGTACCTACAAAGAATAAAACACGAAAAAAAAATAAAATAAAAATAAAAACAATTTCTAACCGTTTTTACTGACAATGAGTTGTAAGTATTTTAACTCATTCTATTGTTGCCGTTATGATACTTGATAGTGCCTAATGAAACGACAAAAAGTAAAAACTAAACTACTTGGAAACTACGCCGCCAGCAATGTCAAATATTACTTTTCGTAATATAAAATACTACACTATACATTAATTGCAAAATTTTAAATAGTGACTTACACGAATTTGGAGAATCGAAATCATTATTATGGTTTAAGATTACAGTTCATGATGATATGATCAAAATTTCGTAAAAGTAAACTTCTTAAAGTTGGGCGACTAAAAGCTGTAGAAGAAGCTCAAATGTTCCTAAGACTTACTAAGTACTAGAGAAAATATTTATATAAAAAATGTAAGTCCGTACAAAAAATACCTCTGCGGTGTTGTCTGTAAGGAGGAAAGTAGGCGCCTATGGGATTAATTTACTTTCGCTATACATTTCAGTTCAACTATAGTTGTGTACATTTGGCTACGATGGATATAAAAATTGACTTGGTAAGCAGCTTAAAAATAATACCTATAAAATAATTTGTTTATTATACTTAGCATGATTATATTAATACTAATCTTATATGTTAATTGTGGGCCAAATCAAACTCTACGACATCGTAGGTAAAAGTACACATTTTAAACGAAAACAAAAGTTGTAGCACAATTCAATGCGAAACGACATTTTATGTTCCATCTTAAAGGAATGGTGCACGACCATGTTTAATTTACATTATTTATCTCGCTACAATCATTCCTGAAGGCGTACCAACATTTCTGACATTTCATGTAGATAGAAAATTACTTCCGTATTATCTGGCATTTGTTAGAAGTTAGCAACATTGTGTTATTGTATATCTTCCAACAAATATCAAATAATATTAAAGTAATTTACTATCTAACAATGTAAAAATGTGTAGCAGACTAATAATTCCATAATTAAATATTTAAATTTTTGATACTGCTTCAGGAATGCTTGTAGCTGTCAATTAAAGATGGCAAAGCACCATCTACCTTAATTATTAAATATGGCGACCAACACATATTACATACTGTTTCATTTAAAAGTCACTAATAAACACTATTTATTTCAACATTACTTATTATTTATTTTTCCTTTTCCGAACAAAGTTACTGCTTGGCAGAAGCAGTAATGCAGTATCTGCGTTTCATACCCACGAATTCAACCTAAGAATCCACTATACCCCTGAGGTACAAATTGTTGATTTTCAAGTCGTAACATTTTTTTAGAGTAGTCCCATATGTCAGAAATGTTTTCTTGTAGAACCAATTTAATGTATATTTTATTTTACATTATTGCGCAAAATTTTCATTGTGGGTTAAATTCCATTTGTAAACAGTGACAAAAATAACAGTTTACTATTATTTTCTGTCAATGTTTACGAATTTAATGTAACGAGTAATGCAAATTTAGTGTAAAAATATTTTAAAAATTTGTTCTAGAAGCAAACATTTTTAATTATTCCATACGACTTGAAAACTGAGTATTTTCACATCAGGGGTACAGTGTGCTCCTAATACTCTGCATCAAACGTACTAATTTTGGTAACAAAACAGCGACCGCGGCTTAGTTGTAAGCCCGGAAAAGACGCTCGCGGGTTTGAAAGCTTCTCAAGAGGCACCTCGCATACGACCTCATCTCCGGCTGACGTTGTTAACAGCAGCAATGTTTGTGAAGGAACGGAAGGCAGTAACACACGGGGCGGAATTAACACTTGTTCCCACGAGCAAGGCGGCGTACTAACTGGGACACAACCCCAGGGCACAATGCTCCAAGCCACACAAACACTCGTCTAAACTGGCGGGATTGAGGAATTATCTCGACGCTGCCAGTTCCTGCTCAAGAGCGGCGGTGAAATGGGCCACCCTCGGGAAAGGAACATAGGGTTATCCGTCTCACGACGTCGAGAGGTGACGAACCAGACCGACTACAAAAGGCCTCCCGCCCCGTTCCGAACTCCCTAGAAATGAATTAATTAACGCCGGCACGAAAGTTTAAAGCTGCTTATCAACTTGGGCTGCGGGAGTCGAGACGCGTCGTATTCCAAAAAGAGGCCCGTGAGAGACAGAAAAGGAAATCGCCTTACGTCGAGTCAAGCTTCGGAAATTTTTCCCCCTTTTAATATAAAACATAAATAAGAAGTTGACGGAGTGCGACGGCGCTTCATTTGAATAAATTTATCGAGACAAAAGGCTGGAGACGAATGTAAGAGACGTTAAGACAGTCATCTCCATTACGATTCCCTTTCAGCGCGCGCCGAGAGGGCGGGCAAGAGGCATGCAAATAACGCCATGCATAATAAATAAGGAGCGCATTTGGCACGGCTTTCCTCCTCGCTGTATTTTTAACGCTGCCATTACTCACGCCGTGGGTTTACTCAGACACGCTACAGTCGCGCGGCAATCTACTGCGGCGCTCTGCCACAAACACGACGTCGACGAGGCTCAAAGGATCGTGCAGTCAGTTGACTGTTGACCTTGTTGGCAACCCAATTAAGCAAGTCCTCGAGATACGCTCTTTTATCCTCTTGAGGCTAAATACGAAAACTGTCAGGAATAAAACCAACCATATCCAGGATCACAAAATTGGCGCACAGCATCTTCGTAGAATTGTTTTCTATGCAACTTTAAGGGCAAGAGCCAGTTTTTATCCGCTTTCAAGAGAATTCTGTTTTTTTTTTTTTTTTAAATTCCATTCCTGTTAAATTATTTTGTACACTTTTTGTAAAAAAAAATATAGACTATTTTTGTTTTTGCGATTTTAGTCTTGCCAACTTCTGTACAATTTTAGGAAATATACAACGGCAGTTCAACAAATTAAAAAGTATTTTTGGACGTTAAACAACACGATTACTTCCCGAAATAAGTCGGGCGAAAAGGAGCCGATATTATAAAACTGCTCTGTAACTTTGATGCAAATTGGTTTCAATATTTAATGTAATGTTTCACCACAAATGCATCGATTAAAAGGAAACTTCGTTAGTTAACCAGTTAGTTATCATCGTGCTGCATTTTGTCTCGATAAAATCACAGTACGTAGTATAAACCTGTTTAACAAAGGTACAGGAAGATTTTACGATATTGGGCCAAGAAAATAATAACTCGTTAAAAATGTAGACACTCGGGCCTAAGCCCTAAGTAGCGATAAACGAGCCTAGAATTTTACTTGTGAAAAGTCGGCGTAAAGTAAATAGAAGGCTTATCTCTTTATGTTTAACAAATCACGCAAGTAATTTTCCAGACATAACAGTCAGAAAATACCGTTTTAGTCACTATGAGGGGATCCAAGTATTCGTTCGTAAAATGCGTGCTGTTAGTTTTAAAACATGGACTACGGTGAGTTTTATGTTACTGTATGTTTAGCAGTTTCGCATAAAACATAACACGTGTGACACGCTAAACGCCAGACGAGAACTTCTGTTAGGTGCACCACCAATGAGGCGGATCCTTAAGGGGCCTCCACTTCACACATTTCCAAGTGCAATAATTCCTTGAGAATCCATTTACGTTCCAGCATATATTTATTGCAGTCCAAGAAATGCCGCGGTAACGCATGTTAAATTAACTATCAACGGATAAAGACGTTCGAAATTCGCGTTATTATCTGGAAGCAAACTATGGTGAAAAAATCTGTAACCTTGCTCGACGTCTCTCATTGGTCAACGATGTCCTGGCATGACGCGGAGAATGTTTGTGTCCAATAATTGAAAGCTACTAGATGCAATGATAAACGTCCTGTAAAGCAGTCAGACACGTAAACTGCAACGCTCAGAGGCTCCTGGCCAACAGCACTGCCAATTATCACGAGTAACATACGACGCAATAAAGTCTAGTCTGTGGCTAAATAATAAAGCTAATTTCGTAAGTCATTATTAATAAATACATTTTAAGAAGAAAGTTTTCTCTTACAATTTCTGCAAAACACTCGCTCATAATTTCCGTGACACGCACACTCAAATACCACAGCCCCGTGCTTCGAGATAGGATTTGCTTATACTGATGTAGAAAATAATTAAATAAATAAATATATATATATACATATAACAAATAGTCTCTTCAACATTTTACTAAGAGGGCGTGGCACACAATTCAGTGCTAAAAGCATTAATCTATAACTGTAGGTTTCTTGAAGCCAATTTGCGAAAGATAAACAATAGCAATCCTAGACAATAGTTTTAGCCAACGTTTTAAACAAAATTGTTTCCAATGTTGTGAACTTCTGAGGCACAATCTCTGACGCCGGAATCCCATTCATTTAACTGCGGCGCAAAATATCACGCGTTACGAATAAACTATGGATAAATATTTACTCATAAAGTTGGCAAATACCATTATCTAGGATTGTCATTGAGTATTTTATACATATTGGCTTCGAAAAAAGCGTAGAAATCAATTGACGTTTTCAGCGTTTATTTATCTACCACGCACTCTTAAGTGTGTAGCGTATCACAGCCGTCGAGGGCAGAAAGTCTACCACTACGGGGATCACCCACTATGGTAGAAAAATGAAATTTTAGCCTTAAATGTACCCACAAATTTTAAATGATTTTTAGTAGCATAGCTCCGTACATTATATACTGTAGACATTGCTCGAGTGCTATTTCTTGGACTGTATCTGTAGTCATCCGCATCAAATAATGACTTGCATCCTTCGGGAGGTTACTAGTAGAGAATCAAGAACGATAGTGAAGGTGTACCAATTTGATAAAGCTTTCTTGCCACGCCAAGCCGAAAATACATATACATCTCCTTGCGTGGAACTTACAGAGGAAATGAAAGAATTCTAAGATGGCGGTACTGATCCTCTTAACGAGTTTATAAGACTACTTTGCTTCGTACGAGATGACCTCTACATAATGTATGATCCTACCTACTTCTCTCCCCTAGCTCTCAATGATGCGCCATATATCTCCTCGCTATCCAGGAGGATGAAGCCTTATTCCAACTCTACCAACATACCACCCATCATTAAATACCTAAACCCTTTCAACACAAAACATATTAGTTTTTGCGTTAAAGAAGTAACATCTACCAAAGTCAAAGAAATAGTACAGGAATGAAAGAGTACAAGTACTTATTGGCACTTGTGTTCACAATACTAACATTTCTTAACACCGCAATGTGGGCGCTGTAGTGATGAAGAGGTTACACCTCTCGCCTCCTTAAGGTGGCTGCCTGTCAAGTCCGGCGAGCGGGTGCAGAGCTTCGGACCGTTGCAAGACTACTCGAAAATATTTCAAAGCGCATGACTGAAAGTACGTTACACGTGTGTATACCCATTTCAGGTTCACCACTACACATTGAAGAATATATTCAAGCGGCAGAAAATGGCTCAAATGGGTGATTTTACGGTCCTATTTAGGTACTGAAATCTTGTCGCAGTATCTTTTAAAATATATAGGCTGTACAATACACAAAGGCACCATTAACTTTAATTATAACGTCATAAAATGAAATGGTAACCTCTGAATGTCTGAGAGGCGAGTTGACGGCGAGAAAACGACACGCCTAGAGACTAAGGGGTGGCAAGATGCACGTGTTGTGTCGTCCTAACTGCTTACACACTTCGAAGCCTCTAACGTGCAAAATTCATCTACCCAGGCGGCCTCCTTAAGACCACGCTCGGTACTTTTGTTTACACAGGTAAAAAAGAACAAAAATTATTTTCAACACAATGCTTTGAAAGAATTCTACACTGAGTGCAGTCATGCAATGCACAATTCTTTTTCACTTTCTGAAAAATGACGTACAGTTAAACCACATTTTTTTATTGTTTTTGGGTTGATGTAATTACAAAATGTTCGATACTTCGAGTGCAAAAAAGTAACTTTACGATTTATCGTCCCGACGAAGTTAGGGTACATAATAGTTAACGTCGAAAGACTGTAGCTGTTGTTCGACATCGACATTACATTACGTAGCGTTAGAATGAACAGTATCGAACTCATAGTAAATTATCAGGCATAGCCAAAAAGGTTCGATCCTCGACGGGGTCGTTCCCAATTTTAAAGCGTGGTAAAAGTGGCAGACGTCGTTGGCAATAAAGTTTCATCGAAAAACTTATTTTTCCTCCGCCCTTTCATTCCGTCGCTGTTACATACTTACATCACGTTATTCTCATAAAACTCAAGACGTCGAAGTTCAACCACGGACCATTAACTCGTCGCTCGTCAATGCGGGATAAATGCAATGAATCATCACTAGACGCACAAATATTTTGCGGATACAGTCTTGTTCAGGTTAAGGCTGTTCCAGTGTTACATAATTATACTTTTGTAGTTTCATGAAATAGTGTTAGTTTTGTTGATCGTACTTGTAAATAAAGTTCTCTCTTGCGAAACAATTTTAGCTTGTACCGTTGTCTCATAATAGTGCGTCAGAGTAAACATTTACATGTTACGCTGCCACGCAAATAGTGAAAACCAATCTATTTGCTCAAACTAAACAATTCACAGTGAAGTAACATTCCATGTGCTACGTAACCTAACATTTATAAACTCACAACGTAATATTTCGAATATTTAAAAAAAAATCGCAAAAGTACAAGAAAAAAGTTGCCGATTCAACTATTTTTTTTTTTTTAAATATAAAAGTTGTTCACTGTGAGTTTTTCTAACGCATGGTAACGCAGCTCATGTTATGAAATGTCACTGTGAATTACTTAGTTTAAGTAAGTCAACTGGCTGTCACTTTTTACATGCACATTTTGTCTTTGACGCACCGTTATGAGAAAACTACGACAGCTAAAATTGTTTCGTAAGAGAAAATTATACTAATTAAGTAACGTCTACAAAACTAGTACTATTGCCTAAAAATATAAAATTTTGATACTAAACGCACATGAACGCCCTTAAACCTCAAGAACGTATACTTCAAGGTCACTTCTATAAGATTGGGCGGCAATTGCTATGACACACCTCTGTAGACTGCAAGCCAGTAACATACTTGAAAAATAATTCGTGGGAATAGCACGTACTATATACCCGATTGTGTGGTCAGAAGGCAATTGTTAGAAATGATGGTTTATCGCGGGAAAACTAGAGTGTTTGCTGGGTTTCAAAGCACGTTCAGCTTACAAGAATATTACTGGCTTTCACTTGTACGTGGAGCTGTTGCCCTATTTGACTGAGCCTATAAGAATCCTGTTATTGTAGTATTAGATGGCTGCAGACATCTAGGTACATCACCCAATTGTATATGCTGCAGTTAACTACAGCGTTTTCAAGGGCATGTTGGCACAAATAATTTTCGCGGAATACTGTCATCTCTAATGATGGTATATCACGAAACTGTTTTGTGTCAACATACAATTGAAAACGCTGTAGATAATTGCAATAACGGGCATCATATACTACAATAGTGGGATTATTAATAATTTAGTCAAACAGGGCAACAGTTCCACGTACAAGCCAAAGCCAGTAATCTTCTGGTAGACTGAACGTGAGTTGAAACCCAGCAAACAGTCAAGTTTTCCCGCGATGAACCATCATCTCTAGCAATGGATAATTGATAGAGCCACTGATTTTTGGTGAAAAGAATTCTGCAACTACTTGTTTCAATGCCTTACGTGCACACCGGCAACTATGGTTCGTGGTTATTGGCAGAATATAATAGGGCAGAGGCGTGGCTCATTTGACTGCACCAACCAGAACAATGTTATCGCGACACCACACGTCCGTGATTTGCGGGTAGGACTCCGAGACACCGAAAGTTACAAACTTCCAATCACTGACCACGAAGGAGAGAAACACATGTTCACATAAGGCATTGAAACAAATTGTTGCAGAATTCTTTTCACCAAAAATCAGTGGCTCTAATAATTGACTGTGAACAGTGTGTGTATAGAACTGAGAAGTCTAGGCTATTGCCAGCAGAATGCCGCGAAATTCTAGTGCCTCGTATCCTCACTAGATACCCGCAAATCTAGCAGGTTCAGCGACCAGCAGGCTGGACTGCACAGTTCTGTGTACTCTTTGTAATCAGCTACTTGTACATTGGATGCTGTCAGACAACAATAAGTTAGCACTCAAGTTAAACTGGATGGAGCTGCTCAGAAAGAATTAATTAGCAGTTAATTGGAACCGAGGTATTTGATATCTAAATATTTTTCTGAGCTTTTATTTCTCTTTGAATACTATGTCACCACGTCAATTATTTTACTCAGGACAGAATACGAACCTTCTCCTTTAACGTGGAACGATAAGCTAAAAGTAAATACTTTGTGAATTAGGTCCCTTCTGGACGATTCCAGCCAATTAGAACAACATCTAAAAAAATTCATACTCCTTCACGATTACGTCATAACAGGTCCATGTACGATCGCTGCAATGATCTCCGTGAACGTTTAAAATGTCTGCAGCAGCCAAGTATAACAAGAACAGTTGACAAATTTAAAATTGTGAAGTATTAATATTAAAGTTTGAACATTCCTTTGTAAGAATAACGACCCTATATTATTCTTTTTTGCAGTAACTCCGAACAGAAATTTAAAATACAAAACTATTCCCACATTTTACTGCATTTCTGTATTTATTTTACTTAAATAACTATTAACAAAAACAGTTATTTCTACGATATGAAAACTGAGCGTGCAGAATTATTTAACCGATCTAATAGAAATGTTTTCAGATAAACCCTGGCTATTTAGAAACCCTTACCGGTACCTATTGTATTAGGTAAATTTCGAACGAAAAAGAGTATAGAATATTTACCGTTAGTAATATTTTATCGGGCAATTTGAAAGCGCTGAAGGTAAAGCAATTCCGATTTACACACAGGAGAGTAACTTCGCTACAGTTATTACGACCAGCGATGCACAGTTTATGCGCAATGGTCTCAGTAATTGCCACAACATCCTCGTGAGAAAATTTACAGAGACTATAATTCTCAATACGAACATTATGAAATTCGTTAACTTTTAACGTCCGCCGTCAGAAGATTAGTCTAGAACGCGCATCTCGCGTCATTGCAGCTTGTTTTAACGGGCTATTCTGCTGAACTAGTTACATGTAGGCTAACTACTACACATTGTTACACGGTACACGCTGAGCCAGACAAAAGTGGCAGTTAGTGACAATGTATGCTCGTTATAAGGCTCTCTCTAAGTACAGTTTCAAGCGCTAAGGGATTAGAGTATATAGAACCAGATAGTTGGTACACAACTAGTTTACCGTAGATACGACGAAGGTACCGAACAACGACCGGGGGAAATCATTCACTGTTCATAAATTAGCCAATAACGGCTTTGCTCACACTGGGAAAAAATCTTAGTGACCATAACAAAATATTCTGTCACTATGGACAAACGAATTTTTTTGCAGTCACAACAAATAAATGTAACCACTGCAAGAAATTTTAGTGAGGTCCATTTGACAAACCCCTTTATTCCACCACCAAACCATTTTCTCTATGTAACACGCTTGCTTCTATAGAGATTTGATTTAGGAAATAAATCATAAAATATATTAATCCGTAATGAACCAAATTCATAAAAACATAAAGCATTTTACACGAAAATTAGGAAAAAATACTGGCATACAAGAAGCATTGCATTTTTTTTAGTGCATAGTAAATAAAATTATATTTTAACATTAAAATATGACAGAGTATTTAAAATAATAATTTCCTTCTATAAATTTTTAACTACATTTCTATTTACAACACATGTTATGGGTGTTCAAGAGCGATAAAGTCGTAATTTTATATTTATATGAAATAGTATTGGTTTTGTAGACGATACTTATGAGTGCAGTTTCCTACTACGAAACAATTGTAGCTGGCGTAGTTTTCTCATAATGGTGCGTCAAAGTCAAATTTTGCATTCTCTGCTGCCATACAAATAGTGAAAACCAATTGACTTACGTAACTGAAATAATTCACACTGAAATAACATAATATGGGCTACGTAATTAAATATTTGAAAAAATCCCGCGAACTGTATTTGTATTTTTAAAAAATTTTCTGAATTTGGAACTTTTTTCTGTATTTTTGCGATATTTTACTTAATTCTAAATATTACATTCTGGGTTTTTAAATGTTTTATTGCATAGCTCATGGGATGTCAGTTCACGGTGAATTATTTTGTTTAAGTAGGTCAGTTGGTTTTCTATATTTCCATGGAAGCGTAACAAGAAAATGTTGACTTTGACACCCTGTTATGAGAAAACTATGAGAGCAAAAATTGTTTCGTAAGAGTGGAATGTACTCACAATTACTGTCTACAAAACTAACAATATTTCATAAAAACATAAAATTATGATTTTATCGCACTTGAACACCCTGAAGAGCAGCTGCTTTTTAGGTGAAAAGAATTTTGTCCCAACTTGTTCCGAAGCCTTGAGCGCACATCTGAAGTTCTTCACGGTCAGTGATTGAAAGTCTTTAACTCTCGATGTCTCGGAGTTCTACCTGGTAAGTCACATACGTGTGGTGACACAGTAATCTTATTATGTCTGGCACAGTCAAATGAGTGACGTATCTGCACAAAGGCAAGAGCTAACAACAACCACGAAGCAGAGTTGCAATGAAACAAGTTGCTGCAAAATTCTTTCGCCAAAAACAGTGGCTCTACATATTTGGTTTGCCCCAGTAATCTTTTAAATACGCCAGGTCAGAACGACTTGATGTTAAGACCTTGTTACGAAGTTTTGCAGTGATTTCGAATTTTTTTTATTGCTACCTAATACTCATATCAAAATTTCGCTGCGCAGTTTTGACACTTATATGTTATAATTCGTAGCTGAATTATTTTGTAGAATTATACTGAACGGTATTTTTAGATTTCACTACCCAAAGTACCACGTTTTTCGTCGTGAAAATAAGCAAAAATGAAGGAAATTATTTTTTTGCTTGCGAATGGTACATTATTTTAAAAAACGCGTCCACAGTATTGGCATCATGTGATTACACATTGACTCAAATTTTTTCAAAACTTTTGGTTAAAAATATTTGAGTTATTGGCACCAGTCCGAAAAAAAAAACTCGGGAACAAGCCCTTAAAATTGATACCCTAACTAAACTGCCGGGCTGCAAGGTTAGTAGCAGAACCCTCAACAGTTAGTTGACCTGGGGCGTGAGCCGTGCTGCAGAGCGGTATGGTAAGTATTTCTTCTTGACGTAAGTATTTCTTCTTGTACAACTATTAACAATGTTTCAAATGCACTTATCTACGAAAAGAAGACACACTTCAAACTGTGTCCCTATAATCTTTAAAAATTCCGTCCGCTAATTAAAACCATGATAACCAAGCTCCTCAAAATTGATGAAAATTATTTTTTTCACGTAGCTGTAGCTGAGAAAATATCAACTGTAATCATAAAACAAAATCATAGAAACCTGCACTACACTTTACCACATACTTTCCATAAATAAAATAACAAGGTCATTGCTTGAAGTCCCGTTGAAAAACTGTTCCTACGAAAACACTGTAATTAGTTCACAACTGCAGTCTTACTGTTTTGTTTAGCCAACGGCAATTTGCGATGAAGCTGAAATATTCCTTGCTGTAGTAAAGTTAACCGAAGTCCATTGAAACATATTTGGAGTGGAATCGTATTTAGAGACAACAGGAAATATAGAAACAAAGTTCCTATGAACTGCACAGCATTAAACATAATTTACGATATAGAAACATAGTTTTTAACATTAAAATTATAACTTATTCTAGCTTTGTTTTGTTCTTGTGTATTTTTGGAGGTTAAACCAACATAGCAGACACGCACAAAATCATTTGCTGTGATTGGTTGCTGTCATATGCGTACGCACAAGAAATGACATTACAATTTCCTATATCAGCATCTCTACGCACACGACCACTTTTCTGGTGTTGTTAATCGGCAGCGAAGAATAAATACATCGAGGTTAGTTCTTGTGCGAACGACCTATGTTCTATGGTTTCTGTTATGTTATCAATTGTGAACCCACCTTATGGGAGACCAAGTCGTGCGCACCGCGGCTCATCATAACCTCTACGTGAGAGTAACTGGACTGCCTTCTCGCCGATTTAGCTCGCTTTGAGGAGTAAATATTTCGCGTATCCATCTGGCAGCAGCCTAGACTTCGCAGTACTATACACACGCTGTTTATAGTGATAAGCTAGACTTTAATATCCTGTATATACCCGAGTACAATCTGCGAGATCATTGGGTATGAGTAGAGACACTAGAAAATCGCGAAAATTTTCAGCATTGTCTCCAATAAACTATACTTAGAGACACGCAAATTTCGCGTTATCATTTGATAGCAGACTAAACTTCACTTTCCTATACATATCAGAGCATAATACGCGATTCAATTGCCCTCGAACTTTTATGTGTTGTCATTGACGTGTGTTACGTCTTTACAGAGATTGGCCTCAGACCTGTACAGACGAGGACAACATTCACACAACACTCGTCAAGATGTGCGTGTTCTACGGAGTCTAACACGGCAACTACAGAAGGTACACAAGTCTGCAACTTGCTCAGTTCTCCAGATAGTGTCTAGAGCTGTTGTTTCCTGTCCGTAGTTTCTTGTAAAACTAACATAATTATCTTGCCTCTAATAACTAGTATTATGTAATGTCTCTGACAAGAATTGTTTTAAATATGCTAGAAATATGAGTGTACGTGTTAACAGACACTACTTCACACTGTACGGATATAAATATATCACTTTCATGGAACACACATCCCTAGAGTTCGTAACAGCGGAAGACGTCGAACGAGCCTATAGTCACTTGGAGTCTAGTCAGCTGTCAGAAAATAACGCGAATTTTGCATGTCTCTAACTATATTATATTAACCGTGACACGTGGGAACAGTTTTGTGACGAATCACACACGCTGTGCGTTCAAGCTGTACAGTTCTAATTGGGTCTGTTGAAGAGAGAAAAATGATACAAATAAACGATAGCCAATGTAGACACAAAACATTCAGTGTTATATACAGCATGTTGGAACCTAGCAAATAGTCAACTATTCCCGCGATTTTCCAGTGTCTCTATGGTATGAGTAGGCCTATTACTTCAGAAATACACGCTGCCAATAACCATGAAGCAAAGATGAAGATGTGCACGTAAGGCACTGAAACAAACAGACATAAAAAAACTACTGGCTCGCGAAGACATGGGAAGAGGAAGAAATCAGATATGATTGTCATTAAGGGGGTCCCCTGTCCAGGCCTACGAGCTTCGGCCGTTACAAATTATTAGAAAACTGCAGAACACACATAAGTGACATATAAGCAGATATCAAATTATGTACGTTACACGTGTATATGCCCGTTTCATGTTCACCACTTCTCATACGGAACACCAAAAGCAGTAAAATTTTCGCTGAATAACCTACTTATTTTTGGTTGAATAGTTTTCGTACAATAAGCTGTAAAAGTCACAATTTTGACGTTTTTGTATAGCCATCATAAGAAAAAAAAACTTAACGTACTGAAACTGCAGTAATATCGAAATACATAATTTTCAAAGTCTAAAGGCATAATTGAGAATGCTAGTAAACCATAATTCAATGCAAGTAAACACAATGATATATTTTTTTTTTGCTTTATAAGGGTATTTTATTACTAATAAAAAGGCGAAAGGACTTTTCGTGGAGTAATCACAGACATGTATTCAAATAGCCAATGATGCAGAACTTAACCTACAGAGTTTCTTCACTGTGTTTTTTTTTTGTAATGGCTACACAAAAACGTTATAATTGTGCATTTGACAGATGGTTATATACAAGATAGGGAACAAAAAAAAAGTCCTGCTGCGTGAAAATTGTACACCTTATAGCGTTTACTAAATCACCCAAATTCCTGCACAAAAAATATAAAATAACGAGTTGGAAGGTGTCTAACGCATTTGTTGTTTAAGGCATTCACAAAATAAATAATATTCATATATCCTTTGAACTGTAATTAGTGTATAATACTGCAATTAAATTAAAAAAGTATGGATGGTATTGTATTGCTACATTGTACTAATATTGTAGTTCATTTTTCTTTTAACGAGAAGTCCATATGTAAGTATTTATTCATCATACAACAATGTTTAAATTTTATATAGCCTCTATACATGTAACACATTGATGATGACTAATGCACAAATCTGCAATATAAACATGTGGAGGTTTATTATAGGGGTCTGTAATTTATTTGTCCCTATTTATCATATCAATCTTCCTTCAGTAAAATAAATAAAATAAAACAAAGTGTGGGGAAAGTACCTGAGGTCAGGACTTTACACCCCGAGAAGAGACTTTTGGGTTGGCGCCACAGACGTGTGATAATCGTACAGAACGATATGAAGTAAAGCCCTACGATGCAGACGAGACGGAATACGAGAAAAAACCTTCCGACCAACGCGAACGTCCGCCACGTCTGACACCTACTAACTTGCCGGGAATCGAACCCCGATCGACTTGGTGTGAGGCGAGCGCATAAATCAATGTACCATCATCTTCCAGTGACCAAACTTTCTGCAGCATTTATAAGGGGGACTGAACCCTGTCAGATTTTTTTTTACGGTTTTTCTTAAAAAATCAGGAAATAGAGACATTGTTTTACTTTTTTCACGCTGACAAGGCATAGTTTATTGTTTAATTCACTTTTTGGAGTCCATATGGAATCGTTTCTGTTAATTTTGTGGCCAATGTAGTCGCTCCCGTAAATAAAGCAAGTTTCCCTTTTTAGCTGTTTCCCGTTGCAAAATAATGAATATAATATGGTATCAACAATGACAGAAAATTGTTTAAGTTTGTATCTATGCCTTGTGACAAAAACTTTGATACGTCGACTGGAACAGAAGTTATCGAGAAGAAACCGATAAATCCAGGTGGTAGGGATCACTACCCCTTAATATCTCAGATTTTATTTAGTTTTGACCTCGGCAGTATTAACGTTTGCAGTATCTACTCAAGGTAATTATACGGGTGTTTGTAGTTCCCACTATAAACTGTTTCTTTGCGACAATACAAAGTTTCGTTGAATATGAGCCACAGCAAAGCAGTTGTGCCGTAAAGAAAAATTTTGTTTAAAGCGTAAAGTATACGACGTTCGGTGTGTTGTAATTCTTTTAACTTGTTTATTATTTATGTGGATGCTTGATCGGTTATTGATTGATGGGTTTAAGTTCTGAACACGACAGTACTGTAATGACAGATTGCAAGTATTTTTTACCGGGTAGCATGTTGTTTCTGTCCTCTCGGGGCGGACCGATAATGTCGCAGGATTGTCGGTAAGGCTCTGAAGGATCACAGTCGCATGCACGGATACCCCAACGACTACTTGGAATATAAACTGCCTCGTCTTACAATGTCTCCACAATTACCAATTGTAGATGCCTCGACCCGACGTACTTTCAGACTTGATATCTTAATGATGTCCCGACGCCCAAAACAACTATGATGATGGCGCCTGGGCCCACAATACTCCGCGACTCGACGAAATCTGTCCTACTCTAAGGCATCTCGACGCCTACATTCGACGCCTGACGGTGGCACTTTGCCCTTCCGTCGCCGCGGCTCGCCGACGTCTCTTCCGGCTCGACAACGCCCGTCTCGGCTCGACGACGTCTTGCTTCTCTCCGCTCCAAAACCCCCCCGTCACTTGGCCTATAAGCTCCGGTTCGTTTTGGGCCAACCAGAAGCCAGCTTTCAACCGATGACCCCGCCTCTCGAGGACAACAATTCCGGCCAGAACCGTATTTATTAAATAATGCTTAATTTCTCATTGCTATTTACACCAAATTACAGAAAATGGTTCCTTTACTTGTTAACATTTGTGATTTCTTAATTACTAAATATCTACAATACAGTGCAACTTACAACACTATTGGCTGGAACCTCTCCCCTCTTGTTTAGCTAGGGAGGTGGTTCGAGCGGGGGTGGGGTGAGGCCTCCGCACCCTCCCTCGTTTTCACAAAGACACAATATGTACAATTTCTTACTTTTTATGTATAAAACTTGGTGCAGCAATATTATCTTAATGGAAACTATTTCAATGAGATCCGGTTATAATGGCGAGGAGAACGAGTGGTCGCAATACATAGTTATTATTACATATTTATTTGTGATGGTTGACACTGATGACAATTAAATATAATAAACCGTACTGGAGACTATATGGGCGTGTCACAAGTAAATACGTTACTTTAATTTTTTTATGTAGAAACTTTTCAACATAAAGTTTGTCTTAAAAACTACAGCCAACCTTACCAAAAAGCACTTTGCACAGTTTAATAGACATACGATATTTTTGTTAACATCGTGGCATACTTTACACTGCTCGGGATTTGAACCTGAACTCATAATATGCATGTCAGAACAGTAGTAGTAAGATAAGTAATATATATGTGGAGCGCAAGAGGGGACTAACTACAGTGTTGCCCCAATGTGCATGTAAAATATCATAGTACAACATTTTGCCACTAACATTTTTGTCTTCAATTTAATCCAGGATTTGTGTAGTGTGATTAGTATGTGTATTTTTTTGTGGACAACGTATATACATATGCGTGTTTATGTGTGTAATTTGCAAAGAATATCTTATAATGCTTAAATAAATAGTTTTACTGAAATAACGTCGGAAACGACAGACCTAGCCACAGAAAAGTAAGATAATGTGGACAATATTCAGCCAAACTTCATGGGTTTCGTAATGTGGTCGACAACTCTGCAATGCATGCCTTGTATCAACTTCCGCCAAGTTAGGTATCACGACCGCAAATTCTACGCCTTCGAAAATTTCAACCCGTTGCGGTGAGCAGCGCTTGCTTCCTGCGAAACTTCTGCTGAAAGAATAATCTACAAGACTTTTGATTAAAAGTTAGTTTTTTCCTTCCTCTATCCCTTCCGCGTACTGGCACGAAACCTACCTCGCCCGGCCCGAACCCCACAAGTTAATCAAAACATATATATCACGGGGAAAAAATAAAGGTCTCGGGTAGATATAAGAAGGCCGGAAGTTTGAGCAAGAATCTCTGATCTATCGAGTCGATACTTCTGAACTCCTCCCCCTCCACTTCAATATAAAGGATCCATTCAAAACAAGTCGCTAACATGTGTCGCGACGAACAACCGCATAAACGCCCAGCATGTGCATACGTATCCGGTATAGTCTGCTCACTATAAATTAAACACTTAGTAGAACTTTTACTTAATTAAAAATATATTTTATAAGAACCAATAGAAGTTAAGTTTGAATTAGTGTTGATACGTTTACACTGGTTTTCAATTACAAGGAAGTTTCTATATTAAAAATAGTAAAGATGGCTGCAAAACTGCTCAAAGAAAACTTTATGCTGTGCTCACGTTATCGTGAATGGCTTATATAACGAAGCGTCTACGTTCTCTACGAATCCCTTGAAACGAAATAAGCTACGCCTCCAAAACATATAGACGCTTATTACAATAAACTTCTTGAACGTAAAAAAAAAAAAACGACACACTGAAGAAGTGGTGTCCGAATGAAGTGAACATTCTCAAAACAACTTGCAAAGCGTTTGTTATCAACATACAAGTAGGCGAGCAATACGAAGCTAATAACCCTTACGACGTCCGCCTGGTGGCCGTGTGTTTGTGTGAGTGAGGCACGGCGCCAAGGGCGATGTTGACCGGTTCATCTGGTGTGGTATCACCTCTACTGCAAGATACTGAAACGGCGTGCAGTGGTAGCGTAGATCAATCTCCTGACCGACACTTTCAGTGGTGGCCCTGTCTTTTTATTGGTGGAAAGTTTTAAGCATAGTCCATTGTATGTTTCTAGAGTACTTTCACACGAAACCAATGAATAGTTTCTTCCAATATAACAGGTTTAAAAAAAGCTGTTTTTAGCCGTTTTGAGGGGCTCAAAAATGATTTTTCTAATTGGCGTGATGTTTAGTAACTACATTTCCGTCACCGTTTGAAGGGTATTTTATTTTCGTACATTGACACAATGGCCATATGTGGAATAGTTTCGAAATGAAAACATTTTTACGAACACTTTGCAACACATTTTAAGTATGTGGTATGCGGCTCATTTAAAATTCCTTCAACGTAAGGTTCTGTGTTTGTTAAGACTTGATTTCAATAGAAATTTCTCAAATCCAAGACTTTTTCACCTAACGTACGGAAACTACATGATTAGCTTGCAGTGGTTATCATATATTGGTGTAGCAGTTACACAAGTGTGAAACTGCAGATCCCAGGATTGAGAAACACGCAGTTTTATGAGCAAAACTATAGTTTTTTTTAAACATAAAATCACAACTTTTCTTCCCAAATCAGATTAGTGGTTGTTTGCCCTGATATCTATTAACGTGTATTATCAAAATTACCTTTAGAGACGCTATTGTATGTCTCTTCAACACAACTTGTGTACGAAATCTAGAATGTTGTTTAAATCCACCCTAACCCCCACTCCCCCCCCCACCCATTTCCTGGACCTACAACTATACACACGCCAACACATGTTCACAACAAGATATTCTTTGGTTGATAATAATGCATGAAACACTGCGACATTAACGGTTAATATATATTTTTTAATTTAACATAGTTCCAAGAAGGTAAAAAGATCCGCCCGTAACTAGTTAAAATACACAAAAACGAATTTACATTAAAAATACTAAACAAAATTTTAAAATGTGTTAAGCAAGGAAATGCTCGCACAATTCTGTCCAGAATGACCCCAATAAGAAAATTCCACTTGATCCGTTGTTGCTCCGAGTGCAGAGGAGGATAGTCTCCAGATACCCCTGCGCCATGCGGGTTGCGTCTCCGCTGTGTCAGAGGCAAGTGGTGTAAAGGGGGTGGGGAGGATACACGCACCATATTTCGATATTTATATTTGCTTTATAAAATCGAATTTTCCCGCTCGCAAGCCCTGCCTGCGAGCTGCCTAAGCACGGCATCCTGCAGTAAATTGTGTTGGGAGTATTCCGCTACCTTACCCCGCACCATCTACATGCCTGACGGAGCATGCTGTACGGTAGATATGAGGTGAGAGGACCGTGGTAAGGGGGTTAGGGGGTAGCTACTCCACATATCCACCCCCTGGCTCTCTTCACACACGTCCCGCGATTAAATAAAGTTGTCAACGGGGGCGAGGGTGAACTGGTGGGGGGAGGGGGGATGGCTGAAAGAGGGATATTCGGTTCGCCCGCTCGCAAATTCAGAACTCATTCCTGCCCCGCCTTTTCGCGTCGTGCACAACCCATCCTCGCCGCAGGCCAGCTCGCGGCTGATTGGGCGCAACTGTGAGCCCTGTATAGTCCCTGCCTTCAGTCTGGTATCCTTCCGCCGTTCGTAATACGCAATTCCACCGCGGCCAAGTGGAAAGTAGTCTTGCGTCGATAAAAAAAAATGTATGTTTTAAACTGTCAGAAATATTCCACACTAACCATGGCGTCATCATTTTACAAAATTTTAGGCAAAAATATTAAATGTCAACTCAGTACCTGACATAAAAAACATAAAATAATTTTAATACATACATATTAATAAAATACACGTAGTTACTCAGACATAAAAGCTATATAGACTATTTACATTAAAATAAGCACTTTTGAAGCCCTGCTTATTATTTTATAATTTAAGGAAATTTATATATATTTCATCGTCTGTTAGTACAAACACATTGTATAGAAATCTTAGAGCATAAAATTCTACGTCCGAGGGACTAAAAAAATATATTATTTAGTTATTATTTTTGATGTGATGATTGGACACTATGCGACAAGAAAATATCACATAAGAACCTTACGGATCTCAAAGTAAAACCGATTCTCGACCCAGTACAGAGCTACAGAAATTCTTCGAAAAAGCATATACTACGGACGAAGACCAGCCGGATACGCAAAAAAATAGTCAAATACCAACACAGAGGTAGACGATATATATATGGATCGACACTGTAACACCGCTAGGCCTAATACTGAATGGGAAGAAAAAGTGTGTATCGGAATTGTCAACAAGATACGAGCCAGGAATACTACAACCACGCATAATACAAGCAGTAATAAGAATCAAGTCAAATGTCTCGGGCTACGTCGATCCGACAAGTGGAGTGGATAACTCCCGTTGTCCGCCTGGCTTGGAGAATTGACGAGTGAGATGAGATGGGGAAGGAGCAGCGACGGAATGCAAGGAATGGGAAAACTAAATATCACCGCTACAACCCACCACGTTTCCTTCTTGTGACAATCGGAACTAACCAGATGGGAATCGAACCCGAAACGCTGTTGTAGGAGGCAATTTGTCTGACAACTACACCGCCGAACGACTTTATTTTAGCATTGTACTAGAAAAAATTACTCATTGGTGCATGGAAAACATAAAAATGTTCAAACTGCGCATTGTGCCTGGTACAGTGGCTACTGTAATTACTTGCACTATGTCCTGACACATCAAAACTGATAGTTGCAACTGCATTTATGAAGCATTTGTGAGGATTTCACGAACTCATACATACCTTCGCAATGTCCGCTGCAGAACATGTGTTTTACGTCGCATCTTAATAATAATCACGAAGGGGGAGAATTAAAATAAGCTGAATGTTCAGATCGTCTCATATTACTGAATTGGCCTGTAAGTAGTTGCCTAGAGAAAATAGACATTTTGTAACTACATTCAAAATTGTTGTACCACCATTGGTTTAAAGTTATTCCATATACCTCAATCAATAACTAGTATTCAGCTCTTTAATTACCACAAGAAAGTACCACATGCATTTTATTACGTTAATTTTTTCAGCTGCCGCAAAACATGGTAAAAACATAATATAAAAGTATTTCTAAAAATATAAATATGCATTATGCAAATTAAATAGTTTGATAAATTGAATGGACACTGTATCACAACATTGAAAATATAATACTCAGTATGCAACAATCTTCAAACGACGAAATATTTGGCAGTGAAATGGTGTGACTAAATTGTCTTGCCAACGACCCCACTTTCACAACTGTAGAAAAATACACGAATGGAAAAATAAAAAAAAACCTAGAACACCGCGATAAATTCTTATATGACGATCGTCTTTGCTCATTTTCTTGTAGCACAGGAACAAAAGCTAATTTGCATAGACCTCCGTAAGCCGTAGGTAATGAAGTTATGTACTTGTATTACATGTATAAGGTTCGACCCAGAACAATTGCGTAGCGGCTCATAAACGTTGGAGTAGTTCTGTTTCTCTCTTAATGTTTACTTGTTACCCTCTAGCGTTAAGTAGGACAGCGGCTGGCGTAGTGACGGAGGGATTGGTCCACTGATTTTCGCAAGTGAGAATCATACCGGACGATTCCGCTGGTCGGCGAGTTTTTTTCAGGGATGTCCCGTTTCCTCGGCCTCTCCTATTCCGGCGTCTCTCCACGGCAGGGGCCGGCCTCTGTAGCTCAGCTTCGCGCCAGTCTATGGTGCGAGAAGTCCTGGGTTAGAATCCCGGCTCGGGCATGAGTGTTGTGCTGTCTTTTCACCTCAGTTCACCCTCATCGGTTCTTAAGAGGCTGCGTGACCTCTTTCGTCAATAATATTAATTTTCGTTTAATAGATGACCCATGTGACGAATAACCGGCAATGTTTCTTTATAGAAACACTAGCCGGCCGGCTGCGGCGTTGCCCGCGTGAAATTATGTAATGTAAACAGTAACTCTGGATAAAATATGTGATGAAGGTATTTAACAACTAGCGTACTCAATAACAGTGAACTATAAATTGTCTTAGTTCAATGTAAAGAGCACGCACAATGTGTGCGTATAATGTCAGTAATTCCCATCGCAAAGTATTGCACGGGATACGAACCCGTTACCTCACCCTTCCCACGCCACAAACTTTATACAATACCTGAGTGAATGCTTAAAGGCAGGCCGTGATAATTCTTTCGTGTGTACAGGCTACAGTCCAAAGAGGTTTTATTTATGAGTAGGTTGGCAAAAAGAAACAACTGTTGAATTAGTTCTCAGTGATCATTCTCTTTTTTCGGGAGACTGTAATATTTTACTGCTTTTCACATCCTTAATTTTCGAATTTCATAAAATCCTGAATTGATTTAAAGATATTATTTACATAAGCTTCATTCTTATCAAACAATCACCTCGATATCTCAACCGGTATAAGCGGTACAGACGATTATTTTAAAATGCATCTTATTTTTTTAACAGCTTTCAAGGACGAATTTCGAAACACCCTGAAATAAATTTTTTGATAACTATAAGTAAGATTTATTTTAAAGCATAAACTATTTCAATATTTCCACTGGTTTAGGAGGTAAGTGGGATTAATCAAAAACACGTTTCATTTTTTTAAGAGCTTTCAAGGACGAATTTCGAAAAATTATACAAAACACTTGTTAGATATTTACTTAAGCATCATTTTAAAGAAAAAAATCACCTCGCTATCTAAAATGGTTTAGGAGAAAGCACAGATTAATAAAAAAACACATTTTACGACTTTTCATCCCCTTAATTTTCGAATTTCGCAAAATCGAAAAATTCACAAATATACATTTATTTGGGCAATATTATGAACTTAGAAAAATTATGATAGCTTTCCCGGTTAATGAGATATCAAGGATTATTTGAAAACACACTTCACCTCTTTTCACCCCCTTAATTACCGAATTTCGAAAAAGAAAAAAAAACATTCTTATTGGGTGCCTACGGGCCAAGGGGAACATTTCTGAAAAATTTCATGGATCTAGGTCCAGCGGTTTGGGCTGTGCGTTGATGAGTGAGTGAGTGAGTGAGTGAGTGAGGTGTGTGGGCATGACAATTCATTTTATAAATTAAGATTAAATTTTACTAATAGTTGCGTATTATTCAATAAAATCGATACTATGAGTTAGGCCCAGTAGTAAGTCTGCATCCTGGGTAGTTACCCTGACACTCTGCTATCTAGTCCTCCTCATGCGATATGTATTTAAGGCGGCCGCCTGCCCGCTTTGTAAGCAGCGTTGCAGCGTGCCAGCAGAACTATTTTTTCTACGAAACTTCTAAACGTGTTTCCAATGCACGGATTTACAAAAAGAACACACATTTCAAACGATGGTGGAATAGTAGTTTCAAAACATCACGTTTATTAGAAATATCGTTTCGGAGCTCCTCAAAATAAAAAAAAAATGGCTTTTTCAATACATTATAACTAAACATCTACTCGCGGCATTTGTGTGAAACTACTATAAAAAGTGTACTGGACTTTGCTTAAAACTTTCCACCAACAAAAAGATGGGGTCACCGCTGAAAGTGTCAGGCGAGTGATCTACGATAACACTGCAAGCAGTTTCAATCTAACGCTTGAGGTGATACCACGCCAGGTGAGCCGATCAACATTGCTCTTGGCGCAATGCGTACCTCACACAAACACGCGGCCACCAGATGGGCGCCTTAACGTTTGTTAACATCGCCTGTGTTACAGCGTTTATGACATCCTGATAAGCCAGTTAAGTACACCGTCTGTCTCTGTTGCCAAGTCGGGTGCAGAGCTTCAGACCTGTATTTTTAACAACCGTACAACGAACTTCGTCCACGAGCGAATAGTATTTCAGAATGTTTTCGTGCGGTGCCGATATTCATAATGTTCTCCTCGTGAGGGATTTTTGAAGAAGTGGAAGAGTACAAGTCATTAATTAATCTTCATTGCTGCGTCATAAACTGATAACGTCGCAGCAGCAAGTCTAGTAGAGGCATCACTGTCACGAGAAATTGCACAATGGTTCAGAGCCTCGTACATAGAGGAAATACTGTAACAGTCGGGCGTTCTTTAAGGCCTCGCTCTTTAGTTTTGCATTGCTTTCCAATATCTATATATATATATATATATAAAAATGAAAGCTGACTGATTGACTGACTGACTGACATATCAAACTGCAGCCCAAACCACTGGACCTAGAATCGTGAAATTTTTTGTGGGGGTTCCCTTCAGGTCGTAGGCGAGCACTAAGAAGGGATTTTTCGAAATTCGACCTCTAAGGGGGTGAAAAGGGGTGAAATGTGTTTCCGAAGAAACATCGATAGAGCTCGACCCCAACGGCCTATCATCGTGATTTTTACTTTAATAGGACACTCGTAAAAATGCATATTAGCCAATTTACGGATTTTTCGAAGTTCAACTTTTAAGGGGCTGAAAAGACCTTAAATGTGTTTCCAATCAACTATTGATATCTATCGAACCCTTCGGGATAGAGAGTAGATATTCACTTCAAAATATTGCTTACGTAAATACCCAAAAAGTAGTTTTAGGTTTTTTTGAAATTCGACCCCCAGACAGTAAAAAGGGGCAAAATGTGTTTTTAATGAATCGTCTTTATCTTCGAAACACAATTGACTATCGTCGTGATTTTAACTTTAATTGGTTACTTTTACAAATGTCTATCGCAGCACTCAAAATCGTTTCGAAATTATTTATTTAAAGGGGTGAAAATACGTGAAATGCGTTTTCGATTATCATTCCATATCTATCGAATCAATCGAGATATCGAAGTACTCTTTGCTTTAAATTTGTGCTTTTTTAAGTATCCCAAATACCATTTAAAATATATTTTCCGAATTCGGCCCTAAACTGGTTAAAAATGGGGTAATATGAGTTTTCGACTCACATTCGATATATATCGATCCCATAGTTTTTTATATAGAGACGTGGTTTTTGTTTAGGATTGATGCTTACTCAAATACCTAAAAAGTAATTTCAGGAATTTTCGAAATTCGCCACCGAAGGACGTGATAAGGGGTAAAAAGTGGTGAAAAGCGTTTTCAATTAATCGTCTATATATCTTGAACCCAGCGGGCTAATGTTGTGTTTTTTACGTCCACGAGATACCAATAAAGTATTCTAAAACGTG
>PNEQ01031470.1:0-74397 GCA_003012365.1 Medauroidea extradentata
CCCGACCCGTGCCGTCTTCAGAAGATAATGACCAAGGAGTGAGGGAGGGTAAGCCAAGCCCATCCCCTCCACAGGCATCTTTTCGGCACTACGCGCTCCAGTCGACCACTCCCCCCAAGATAAACTCCGCCCAGGCTAGACGTATTTTGTGCAGCTTGCGCCGAATTCTCAGTAGCCGCCTTCCTATAAACCACTCATAAGGGGGACATTGAAACGCGCCTAAAATGCCGCGTCGCCTCAACGATCCAAGCGCTGAGACTAGCGTGCAAGTTTCCCGCCGAACGGTTTTTACTATATATAATAGAAACGTTTTTCCTCAAAATTTTCAGCGACGACTATACGGTTCCTATACACCATAACGTTACTAATCGTAATGCGCATGTTTGTATAAAATTAGTTTACTTTGAAAATTTCACTCAAAAAACTTTTCTTTGACGATTTAAACAGCGAATAACTTAATTTGAAAAATTTCTAACGCAAAAACGCTTTCTTACAAACACATTTCACTTTGTGAGTCCGTCAAAATTACTTTAGTATGAATTTTTAATGTTAGGTTCCACAGTAAAATGATTTCTCCTGAAGGCTTGAAAACTCGCAAAACAGCAATGGCGGATTTGATCCAGAAGACCCTTAAGCGGTCACCATATAATTTTATTGGTAGAAAGTCTGAAACTAAGTTCAGTGCACGTCTAAATCTGAGACTCACATATATCCGGTTAGCACATTTTGAAGAACGGCAGTCGAAAAGGCTGTTTTTAAACATTAGAGGGCTTAGGAAAAGTACTTTTACTGAGCATGGGGTCTTAACACTGAGGTTCCGACCCTGTATGAAGTTTGTTTTCTATTAGTACATCAAGCGGCCGCCATTATGAAAATATTAATTCGGCATGAACAAATTTATTTAAATAAGTACTAGGGTTCACGTGTACCGATTTTGAAGAGATCTGAAAAATAGTTACATAGATAGCTCGTGCTGTCAAACATATAGCAATGACCGCAATCTTGAAATTCTTAATATAGCATTAACAAGAAAATATAAAAATCATGTCACCTTACTGAACACTGCGTGTACCTAAGTTTACGAAATTCTGACATAAAGATATTTCATGTGATAAAAAAGCTACAATGGTTACTATTGTGGAAAAATTAATTGAACATGAACAAAATATATAAAAGTCAAGTCATCTTACGAAGTAATATTTGTGTACCAAGTTTTAAAAAATTCCGACCCCAAATTTAAAAGTTTGCAATACGCACACACACATGTGGATACAGCACAAACATACAGACACACAGCCAGAAAGGTGATCATATAAGCATATTTTTATGATAAAAATGTTATCAGTTTGAACAATTATCTCATTTTACCAAGAGACAAAGTTATATTAGCCGCATGTTTTAACGTCTCTTCGACAGCAACTGCCTTTCAAAATACGAGCTGCACTTTACAAATACTTCCTGAACTTTAACGGATGTTTTTAACTAATACACAGACTAGGACACTTATCATGCTTCATCTTGTAAACAGAACAATGTTGAGGACTGTTACTGTACAAACCTGGTAGAATCAGTGTAGGTACACAGGAATGTTCCTATGAAATGTAAAGAAGCGATACCACTGATGTACGGGAAACAGTTTTATCATATCTACTTTCTTAACAACGATATACATAGATGTGGTAAATTTACAAATATTTTTTTAAAGTCCAGGGTTTACCACTGTGCACATAGCTCGGTTTCTACTAGGATACGCCAATGTCAGTGACCTCAGCTCAACTGGAAACCCCTTTCTATAATAGTCGTCGGACGAGAGAAGGCACATATTTCTACAGAGATGCGTCAATCCATGCAACCTTCTCTGACCTGGGAAATATCAGACCATCTTCAACTTTCACCGTCCCTGTACCCCACGTATCTTCATTTATAGAACATCATCAATGTTATAAATAACTTAAACAAATTTAACCATAGTTCCGATGTTCTCAAATATAGTACAAGGGCTAGTTAAACTATTCAAAGGACTGACGAATTCTCTTTTTGAGCCAATGTACTCTTCAAAGGTGTTAACTTACACAGTTTCCTTGTTGCTCTCTTACAGCAGATTAACAATGGAAATAATTATAAAGCCGTGTTAAACTATTGCTCATGAGTGAATGTTTATGGTATGTTCACGAATTTTCGGACAAATTTACTAAAAAGCGTCCTTTTACTGTGTTTTAACAAGGGTCTATTTATTGTGGTTTTGCATAAGTTTACGCGTATGTCCTGTATGTCTACGCACTATGTTATATTACGTTTCAGTGTTACGTCTATTGTATGACGCTGTATATGTTTATATACATGATAATTTCTGTACATGTTCGTATGGCTGTAATTAAATAAATACATAAATAAAAGTCGAGTATATGTGATAAATTTACCCGCAGGGGATCGTACGTATTCCCAACACCGTGTTTAAATAGTGATTTCTCCAAAAACAAACATATTAAGTTCCTATTGCAATGCTTTAAGTCGTTGAACATCTTGTTATTAAGCATTTTTTTAAATATTGTTCATTATAACCAAATTTTTAATTGGCTGTGTTGTAATGGATTTGTATAAAAATGTTGCGTGTATTAGCAAAGTAGATTTAAAAAAAAATGGAGGGACTAACTGATCAGTTTAATACTACAAAGAGGTATTCTAAAATTAATTAAATGATTTCTGGCCATACTAGATAAACGTAACATATATAGCATACTTGAGTCGATTACGACGTATGATGTACAAATCAGCAATAGAATAGGGATAAATATTATGGGAATGCCGCTTCCTTCATAGAACCATTCTGTTGATGTATTGGTAACCAAAGTTTACGCTTATTTAGAATATGGACAAAGTAATCACGAGTTCTCGTCTGTAATAATTTGTGCTTTAAAAGCGACGTATCTGGATAAATGCGGTGCTAACGTACTGTGCTATACATTGCAACACTTGCTTCAGAGTTAGCTTTCAGCACAATAAAACTTGCAAACATATATAAATCCAAACAGCACTGTCTTGCAACCAAATCGTTGCATAAACCATCTTCAATAATACAATATATCACTACAGATGTGAGGCACTTTGCCTGAATCCGCGGGTAACAATCACTGCGTGAAAAAGCAGTTTTTTCCCCTTGTTTCTGAGTAGAAAGTTTCAGACTGTAGTGCTGGCCATCGTTAAAATCCCATCGACTACAACGTGTTCACTGAAGTATGGCGTGGCAAAGAATATTCGGAGTGGTTTCACTCAATAGATACTTATAAGCGAAGGAGATAATGGGAGGACATTGTCACGGAAATAAAATGTCGCATCGTCACTATGCGTCAAAGAGTTAACCAGCGCTGAAACTATCTGCCGAACCGTTTGTACAGTAGGATAGGTGGAAGGTCTGTAGCAAACTTCAAGCCACTATTATACCTGAGTTTTGCATACTCCCGGATAGTACAGTTTGAAGTAGACCAGTTTGAAAACGACATTTTTTGTTACGTTGGAATGCTCGGTGTTTCTAATGTGAGTTTTGTCTTGAAAGAGACTCGTGTGGAATGTATTTTCTTTCCACGCATTGGCCAAATAAGTACCCATAAATAGTCAAGAAAAAAATGTTTTTTATCGTACTACCTTATAATTGAAGTGTGTATCGAAGCACGCCCTTAAATGCGTTAAAGGGAACGAAAATAATTTCTTACGTTCAACACATAATACGAATTATTTTACAATCATATGAATTAACAATAGAAAAGTATGACGTTGGCAATGTGGAAATTACTTTAAAGTAGGCACACAAGAGGAATTATTGGAATAATAAATTAAAATTTTATTCGCGTAAGACACGTATGTAAAAGATCTCCGATTCAAATTAATACGCCAATATTATAACGTAAGAAGTTTCTGTCGTCAATAATACATAAAAACAATTATCTTACAAACTGCTTATATATATATCGCCTGTATTTTAAGGATTGTTTTTTTTTTCTTCATAAAATTCGAAGTCACAAGTCACAGATATACCAAGAGTAGGCCTAATTCTCAAAGTATATTTGCTTCGAGACAGTGTGGTAACACTGAGAAACAATTAAGCTGAAATTTAATTTCGCGAGTTGTAAGTAATTTTATAAATGTGGCAGAACACAACATTTAATGTTTAGGTTATCTACTATCGAGGTTATACATCATCATTATGTTAATACAATGGGGACCGCTCCGCAGAGAGGTCAGACCACTCGACTCCCATCGAGGCGATCCGGGTTCGAACCCCGGTTGGACTGGTCCCGGATTTTTCGCACGTGGGAAACGTGGCGGACGATACCACTCGTTTTTTTGCCGCATTTACTCTCTAAAATCACCAATGTTATATGTCTAGTTAATATTTTGGCTTTGTATCAAAAGAAAGTATAAATAAAGATCAATATTTATTTAGTTGACAAAATTCAAAGTTGTGTGATCGGCTCTATAAATGTAAACAAACATCCGTGAATAGACATAAATGTATGTAAATAAATAGTCTGAAGCGAATATGTTTGTAATACTTCGCCGCTTAATGGCTGTCCGAGGCAGTTGATACCAGCCCCGTGTTGGCTCCTGCATGTTAAGTCAGGTTTCCTATTGGCCTGGCTGCTGGCTAGCATGACAGCAACCTTACAATGAATGGCAGTAGGCATTTATGCCATGTCGCTGGCCAGCGAAGCCATGTTGCTGGCGTGAATGTTGAATGTTTCACTTCTGTATTCCTAACTATTCTGTGTCCGCACTATATTTCTATGTCGCAGGGAGTGAGTGGTGGTTTATCAGGGTGCACCACGTAGCACGGTCTGCTCTGGAACATTCGCACTGGAGGGACTCCGCTGACCGCAAAGACTAGCGCCTAGAGAAAGGCTGTACTACAGACGAGGGTCCACGCACACACACGCCACACCTTCATACGCTACACACACACAAGAGTTGCAGCGCCATTAAATAATTTTCACTGTATCTCCTTAACCTAAGAAAACCATCTTTGGATCCAGCGTTCATTATCTTAAGTGATATTTAACTAAGCTTTACTAAAATTCTCTAACCTAAAAGAACGATTTAGGGGTGGACATTTGAAGGCGTAGGCAGTGGAGAAATTAGAGAATTTCTACAACATAAAAATTTTCCTGCCACGTTAGTTAGATTATTTGTACACATATTCTAAACCTATGTATTCTTTTTGTTGCTGATAGTACTTCACATGTTGCTGATTAAAAATTTTTACAATAGGTCCTACACAAAGTTAAATAAAATTTGAGTGGAATCTGTTCGGTTTCTGTTTTCTAGGTGCTATTGGGGAAGGAATCACTCATATCTCACTTCCCCTTCATTGACCACTGGACCAACTATCACATGGGAATAGTAAAGGAATGGGAGAGGTCTGTGTAGAATGATACGTACAGTAGTGAGGAGTGGTAATGTTCTGAGATAAGCGATATGAGATCCGTCTATACACGTTGGGCAAGTGTTGCTGAGGAGACCCACATGTATTACTGAAGAATCCGTACCTTGTCGCTACTGGCTGTGGAGTGTACACGTCTATTCCAGTCAAATGGTTCCTCACGCAACTTGTAGTTATATATAGCCGTTGCTAGGGCCAAAAACGTTTCGCGAAAATAATTTTGCCCCAATTTGGTTCAGAGTCTTACGTTCACATTTGCAGTTACGCTTCATAGTCAGTTATTGTATGTTTTATCTCCCACATGTCTTTGGTTTCCACCCGCCAGTCACAGACATGTGTGGTGTTGAGGTAGCCTTATTCACAAGGCACGCTGCCAACAACCATACACTTTAAATTTAAATCAGAAAAATTTTCACATTTTCAACAGCTTGCAAGGTTCTTCACTGGCGAATTTGAGGTTTTGTCATTGTTAACTCACAAAAAAAGTAAAAAAAAAAAAAGTAGATTGGGTAACAGACTGAATAAGTAAGTATATATCATTATTTAAAGATTTGAAATCCTACTATTCAATCTGTAATTTGAAAACTGCTGTTTATATAAGTCATTGAAACGTATAAAACGTAACCTAAGGAATTTCACTTGATCTTAATCTACATTTAATAAACAACGTACCACCGTTTCCAAAGCAATGTTGCTATCACATTTCTTGTTTGCTCGATTTTAAAGTGAATTGTGTATTTTTATAAGTTACACTTAAACGTACAATACTATATTCAGTAGTCTTACACAGTAATAAGTAGTCTTGTTTTTCGGTTGAGGTGAAAAATGAGATTTGAAATGTTCAATTTCGCTCTGTTGTTCTCTATGAAGTTACGCGGCTTTTAAAATTTTACACTCATTTATAAACATTATTATTTTTTGCTAAGAAAGCGCTGAACAAAATTAACACATATCACTGGTATACAAAAACGAAAAGTTATTTTCATGGCAACCAGATTTTTCATGTGTTCACATTGAGTGGTTAGGGTATTTACGTGACGTGTCAAAAGTCTGGAGTTCGATGCCCGGTGGTATTCCGTTAATTTTAGCGCATGCTCTACTGAGCTTATAGCATAATTAAGATAAAATCGTAATAGCGTTTTAATGTAAAATTACACCCTTTTTTTTCAATTCGGTAGAAGAAATTCTTGTTACATTTTCCATTAGTGAAAAACTCTATTTCGGTGATGCAGTCTGTAGTTTTCCACTATTCGTGATGGAGCAGTTTAAACTATTTGAATCTGTGGGTAATCACTGTTCGTATTTTCCAGTTTGGAGTGTGAAGCAGATCTGCAGGTAAGCTATTGAAACCAAGTGGGGCAAGAAAGTTCATGGCTCTGTGTTGTAGTACCAGCCTGTGTATAGGCTCTAGTCTCGTAGCGCAGAGCTGGAGGGATTACAGCACCCTCACTCCTACACTACAGGACAGTGGCCACGATGCGGGTGTAGAGACGTATCTGAGAGTGGCTACACCACGGCTTATCCTGCTCCCACGCCTTGCTGTCTGAACACTCCATTAGCGACCTCGAGCACAACACGCCTCCCGTCCTGCGAGCTCGCTCGTCTCCCAACTAGCCACTGGTCAATACACACATTCTTATTACAAGTTGGACCAAGGGGCTCAAGCTCCAGGCAGGTTCCTTTCAAGCGGGTTAAAGTAATCGCAAATTTATATTTGTACGAACTAGTGTTAGTTTGTAGACGTTACTTGGGAGAAGATTTCCTTCTTAAAAAAATATTAGCTGAGCCGTTTTTCATACGATGTCATTTCAAAGTCAAAATTTGCGTGATTATGTTTTGTGAAAACCTCGAAATCCAATGACCTTAATGAAATAAAACAATTTACTTTGACATACATGTCACGAGCTCCGAGTTGAAGATAAAAACTCACTACAAAATAGTTGAATAAAAAAATTCGGGAAATTTAGAATTCTGGCTACTTTTATCAATTTTTTTTTTTCGGAAAAACAAATATTCTGTGATAGAAATTTATATACTTCAATACATATCTCGTGACATGTACTTTCAGTGTGAATTATTTAATTCCATTATGTTCTTTGGCTTTCACGGTACATAAGAAGTAAAAACATGAAAGTTTTGACTTTAAAATGCCATTATGGGAAAACAGGGCGAGCTAAATTTTTTTACAAGAGTAAAATGTTCTCTCATGTAACGTCTACAAAACTAACAATATCTCATACGAGCATAAAATCACGATTTTTCTCCAGTTCGACGGCCTTGAAAGCACTGGTGCATTTCTATCGCTTTGGCGAGAATTAGTTATTTAATATCTAAAGACAGTACATGTCATAAATCGTCTTCCAGTTTTGCTAAAAATGTTTACTACGTTCAATCAATTTTAATTACATAAACACTCAGCAAGGATGTCTTATAAACATAAGTGATAGGCGGCGCTATAGACTAGGGACGCTGGGTGTAGCATGGTGCTTGTTAAATGAATCCACATGTGAAACATTCACCTTTAAGAATGTTTAACTTTTCTTTTTAATTTTGCCAACTTTTGACTTCGGGTGTGCCACTTTCAGTAAGAATACCCTAAGCGTATGGAGAGCGCGTGCAAGTGTTTCGTCAGACTGCAATATTGTCTGCTTTCAATTTGAGACATATCGTGTAACTCACAGATTACGTAAAAATAAAATAAATAATCGTAGGTATGCTTTAATTATACTGCTAATGACCAGCCTTAAAAACAAACAAAAGTAATCGATTAATAAGCAGATGAGACCTTTTAGTATCTCCAAGAAGTGTGCAGAGGTGACAAGGATGCGTGGTTGGCCAAAACTGGCTACAGATCCTTATTTGTTGAGGTCATTGGAAGGAGTACTGCGCTGATTGAATGCGTCTAGATCCCTCGCCTGTGACCGGTGAGCTTGGATTCAGCCCTGACGGGAGTATAGGATCCGTTGAAACGACGGTTTCCCATGTGGCCAGTTTGGACGGCAGAGTCATCTCCGCCTTCTACTCGCATTGTCAGAACTTCACTTCCAGATTGTCTGCCATCGCGACAATTCCTTCTACCAGGATCTGAACTCTCACTTGCCGTATCACCTGCCACGATCTTGTCTGCATACATCTCATATTTGCCGGAACACCAGGCGCTCGAGACGGTACTTCTCGCCCTCTGTCACCGAGAGTCGCCATCGAGCTTCACTCATTTATCCTACAGAAGTGATTTTCAAACTTACGTTACTCTTTGAATTAGATGTACACTTTGCACCTAACTCGAACTATCCTCCGTTGAACTACAAAAATGCAAGACTATCTATAGAAACACACAAAAAATTTCATTTTCATTATGACAATATGAAAGTTAAATTAACCAATTTTAAGATCCTGTTATTGTTGAACGATTCTTGCGATGGAGACAAGTTACAAACTAAAAAAATATTTTGGACATACGTCACTGTAAGATAATTCTTTAGTTTGTAAGATCCTGTTAATGGTTCGTTTCCATAAATTTACACGTAAATTTTCTGACAACTGTATTCTTAATTTTAATTATCATGTTACTAATAAACACTGTTTGTACATTTAACCTGTACCTAAAGTTGGTTATGCCAGTTGGGAAAACACTTAAAAGGCGTTACTTTATCAGGAATATTCTAAAGTTGAGAATAAATAATCAAATTTTCGGACCATACAGTACCTGGCTTTGAACCACAGTTCGAGATCTACAGTATTAGTTTAGAGGTGGTACTCTTGGTACCGCGAGAAGTATTGTCACGGGCCTCTGTGGGGGGTAAATGAGTCAAATGTTTTGTCTTAGAAATATATTTTTGTATATTTTGTGTGTATTTGTCTCATAAATTTTTTATTGAAAGTTTCGTAAATTACCGCTGGGAGGTGTTGTTAAGTGTGACCGGGAGTATGTGCAGCCGCAGCTGGTATAGTCAGAGAGACAGGGGCTACTGGCGGCGAGTATCAGGGAGTGTGTTGTCCGTTGACGGCGAGTGAGGTTGTTGGGGCTTGGTGGACAGGGCAGCCTCGATGAAGGAATTAACACTACCACTCGCAATAGTGGGATAGAAGCTGATGTGGAATGTATGTGTGTCGACTAGGATTGCCGAGTACATCACGCTGGTGCTACTATTCGTTGTTTGGCGAGTTTTCAAGGTGAGCCAGCGAGAGTGCTGTTCGCCGATTAAGGGCCTGAAGAGTTTGGCCGTTAATAATCATCAGAGGAACACCTTGGACTACCGAAGAGAATCGACGTGGCAGCCGACATGTGCGGCGAAGCGCCGACCACGTCCGTTGTCAAGGCAGCTGGCGCATTTGACTGGAGGAACTAACTAGACTAAAAGGTACAAGTTGTCCCCGTAAGAAATACTCACGACTGTTCGGCACGGATATGGAAGTTGAATACGAGTATGAAAGACCTGTAAATTTAACATGAGTATTCTGCTTTAATAGTGCAAAGTACAGACCGAAATACTTAGTAATGTCTCCCAAAGTGACGTGTCTAACGTAACTGTATTTGGAAGTAAATCATAATGGATTAAATAGTTATTATCGTAACAGAACAGTATCTTTAAAAAATGACTGAAAATAGTGAATCCCCTATTCTATTAAAATTGTGTAATGAATGTTGTCTCAATTCTAAGAACAGATAGAGGCAGCGTAGGTCTAGTTACCACCCGGTTTCACATAGAACGGGGGATTCACTGCATATGTGCATTAAAACCAAACTGTGTTTGCTGTCTCTTCACAATGGCCGCTATAGTTAAAATAATCTGTGTTTCGATGAAAAATTTTCTATTAATGAATAAAAACGCAATCGATATTAATGTTACTGTCATCGTTAGCGTTTATCAGTGTCCTATAACAAATAAACATGCAAATTAACAATAATTTTCCGCATAAATAGTTCTGTAGATTACTCCAGCAATCATGATCACTTTTACATCCTGAATCATACGTTCGGAGTGAGTGAGGGAGAGATTTTGGTCAGCGCTTAACATCGAGGTCTTTAGTGCTGGTGAAAGGTGACATGAGATAAGTATGGAGCAGCCCCGAGAAAAATCCGCCGACCAACTGCATCTTCCGGCACGATTCCCACAAGCGAAAATCCGCGGACCGACCCCGCCGGTAATCGAGCCCGGATCACCTTTGTGGGAGGCGAATGGTCTGACCATTCGGCCACCGCGGCCCCACCATATATTTGGAATATTTAATTGCAATATCTCCAACTCAGTAACCTACTGGTTCACGGCCAGCCGGTAACGAACACTGCACAGTGCAAGTAGGTGTGTCTTGTATGATGCGGACGAATGGGATGGTCGAGAGTAAGAATGCAGAGATCTACACGGTGATTCTACTGTCGTGAGTCAGCTCATGTCTTTCTTGATTTTATGGTCTGAAAGTATGTTTATTTCGGAAAGTGTTAATGAGTGACGGATTGTAAGCAACGGTTTTCATGCTAAGTAGTGTACAAGACGGCGCGCAGAAAAAACACTGCATTATAGAAACAACTTTTTGAATTTCTAAGTTTCTAATAAGCCAGTGTGTGCGACTGTGCGAACCCACGAAACAAGATACATTACAGACTCTGTGGAATGCAGACAAAAATGGCATGATGATGCTTATTGATGCCGGAATACTGTATGTTAATTTTTAAACTAAAGCTATGTAAATAAATACATAACTAATGAATACAACTACGATTTTACGGCGAAAAGAGTTAAGCATCATTTAGTTTCAATGCCTTTACACATACGCAGTTCTGCTTCATGGTCAGTGAGTGGACGTTTTAACTCTTATTTGTCTCAGGATTCTATCGGCAAATCACAGCCGTGTGGAGCTACAATAACCTTATTCTGATAGGTGCAGACATATGAGAGAGGTGTATGAACAATAACACGCTGCAAATAACCATGAAGCAATAGTTGTCGATGTTCGTGTAAGACATTGAATGAAAATAGAACAAAAAACTGTGACAAACTCATTGATGTACTAATGAAACTAATACAATGCATCAAAATGTGTTCTTTTTGCTGTCTAACTGGTTTCGTGAACCTATTTATGTTAAAAGATATCTAATTTAGTAGTTTAGTGCTTAACGTTAAGTTTGTAACAAATTATGCCATAATCTGTCTCACATAAGAATTCCATATTTTGACGGACAGTTCTGAAAACTATAATGTGTACCTATTTCTACAGGAATATTATTTTAATTTTAATAAATTGCACCGTTTGAGAGCAGGATAAATGTGTTTCTGCAAAAACCCACTTGTGTCTGAGGAAAACACTTTTTATTTAATGGAAATAGCTGTAAAAATAAATGCTAATATATCTGATAAAAAGTGGAAGTCTTACATGATACAAACTATAGGTACGAAATTCTGTTAAGCGTTGGAGCGCTCGCCTCCAACCAAGGCAATCCAGGTTCGACATACAAGTATTTCCGCAATAGGAATCTACTGTATTCGGTACAAAATGGAAACCATATAACGAAAAAGAAAGTCAGATCACACAAGAACCACTCAAACTACGTGACAATGGTGACAATTACGGACAAAGACGACGAGGAAAACACAAATGAACGCAGTGACAGAAATGGACATAGACACGAGGACACATCGAATATAACACAGAAAATAATAGTTGGCTACCTTCAACGAAAACAATTGCAACGTTTCGTGAACATCTGTTGCCATCTTCAGACACGCGAACTATCTGAGGAATTTCAGCAGGCTACCGACTGACAAAGCCACTAAATTACCAGTAAGAACAGTTTGAAAAAATAAGTCATATTCAAAACAAGTGGAAGGAAGTCATAGACCGTTTTACAAACTATCAGAATGTTCACACACGCCAACTCGGGCTCGGAAGGAATGTCACAAAAGTCTGTTGTTTGATGCGACCGAGCACAAGAGTTCGAGTGCAAGTCTACGAGCCCGTGTTGCGAGTGTGCGAGTATACATACTCGACGCGTGCTCTCAAGATATTATTTGTTTATTTACAAGGGTGTGGCGTGTGCGCAGTTGTCTGCAGGACCTTGGAATATATATTTGTTTGGAATATTTTTTTACTACAGGCCTACTTGTTCCGCATGAATCACAATTTAGATAAAATATGAATAGAAAAATTTTAATACTGTTCGATTTACCGTAATCCTGTTATAGTAACTAGATTATCCACTAATACAATTACGCGATTGTCGCATGAAGCCGACGGTTACTCTGGAAAGACTAATGGTGAGTGTGACTAAGCAATCCATACTAAATGGTTTGTAAGTAATTTGGGATTGAGAATAATAAGTGAGTGTCGATGTTGCATGTTTACGAAAAGTAACCTGATAGTTATTTAGATTAACTCTATGAGGTGACTGAGTTTATTTTATCACCATATGTTAACTACATTGTTTATTAAAAAATTAAATACAGTTGAGGTTTTAAGAAGGGTGGCTTTTTAATGAAATTAAATGTTCTATACAATTGTTGCATACTCTCCAGGAAGAGTTTCTATTTGTTATTTTATGTCCAAAGAAAAATTTCACAAGAAAAACAAAAATAGTGTATATACATATTGGTTATTGCACAAGTAAATCAAATTTTCTTTCGCCTTAAGAGTCGAACAAATTAGGTTCTCAAGCTTCAGCACATCCTTCATAACACAACAAAACTAAACAACTGATTCATTCTTTGATATTTTGAACGTCGCGTCATTGTAAAAAGTTTCACTCATTTTGTTTTCGCACCATTTTCACATGTAATGACTGCTGAAACCAGCTGTCCTGCTCTAAAAGGATAAACACACAGATGATCGAGTTGTTGATCGAGTAACAAAGAATTCTTAAGAATTCTGAACGCGAGTACAATTAAGTGTGTATATATATTTAAATACATGTATATTATTTTTCACCGGAAAACTATACGCAACTTTTTAAGTACTAATTAAAATATAGCTTTCTCGAAAAAAAAAAAAAAATATTTCATTGTTTGCATTTAAGTGCAGTGTCAAAGTTGCGATTTTACTGTTTCATGTTCTTTCAAGGAGTAATTAATACGTATCTTCGACACAAAAGTAAAATTATTTATAGTGAAAGTAAAAGCATTTAGCTACGCCAAGATACTTTTGAAACTGCCCAAAATATTTTTCAGATATGTCAAAATATGATGAGATTTACAAAATGTTAAAATTTTTCTTAAAAACGCGAATACATTTTCTCTTTCTAATCATGACGTTTTTTGAAGTGTTTTTGTAGTTTTACTTTCCCAGTAAATTATTTCGTTTCTTTGATTTTAATAGTTTTGACTGTTTGTATAAACAGAAAGGTGAAAAATACGATTTTGACATGCGCTTACAGGTAAACTATGAGATGCATATTTTTATTTGCGGAAACACTTTATTTAATGTTTGAAAATCGGAGTTGCGTCCCTCTGTTAATCATCCGTCCGATTTCCGATCGCCCGTATTCTAGCCGAGTGATTTACAACTACACATTATACGTCCGACGTTATCTCAGTGTCGCCAACTGATACTATATCGAAAATGTTTGTTTGAAATACAATTTCTCCGCAAAAAAAAAAATATAGTATGTAATTTAACAATAATCAAACGTAATTTTAGGCAAGATGCACGTACGCAAACAAACGTATGAGAATAAATACACAATCAAAACTATACAAAAATAAACTATACACACAACTTTATAATCTATTGGATATTAACTACGCTTTACATGAAGCAAACGGGTGACGAAACACACAATCATACCAGGTCGTAATTTCTTTTGTACATGTCAGAAGTAAGAGATTGTCAAATTTTTGGCGGACGGATGGATGAAATTATAGGTTGCAACATATGACTTTCACAAAAAAGAATTGCTTGTATCAATAGCTAACGTACATAACTGCAGTAGTACATTATGTTCGGCGATTAAATGTTTTAAACTGTGAGCATCTTGGGGTTCTAACCGTAAATCACACAAGTGTAGTATCGCAGTAAAAATATTCTTATTGGCACAGTCAGATGATAGCACAAAGACACTCTGCCAATAACAGCGCTGCAGATGTGCACATTCGGCATTGGAACAAGCTGGCACACAAATATCTTCACGAAAATAAGGTAGGTGTTCATAAGCATAGGGCGTATCTGATTGCGTGTTGGTTTCAGGACTCCAGCTTAAAATTGTTTTTAAAAAGTCAGCAAGTTTACACTCGCACGATCTACGAATAACGGAATTTACATTAAATTAACCAGGTAATTTTTCGTAAACGTCCCCGAGGGTAAACTTGTAACTTTACAACAGTGTAGGTGTTTACGAAAACGTAGCACTCAATTAGTCCAGGTAGAATAAATTTTTAACTTGAGTGGTTCAAAGTTGTCCGAATGTAGTCAGTTCGCGTAATAAAGTAAACTGAGGTAGTTGTTTACCTGCGTCCGATCACAATCCGGCTAACCTCTGCTAATCGAGCATTCTGGTAACGTGAACATGAAAACCTAGTTCATCAACAATTACAGTCTCAGTCGTAGTCGTAGGTTAAAATGTGGGCCGTGAAGTCGTAGAAGGCCAGTCGCAACGTATTATATTTAATTCAAATAGACCCTATAACGGCTACACTTCAACGAGAAACCATTCAGTAAGGACTCCCGAGTTTCGCCAAAAGATTTTCGTGCCTCTTCGTTTCATTAATTTTGTGAATATTTGCAGAGCTGCGGCGTGGTTATTAGCAGCGTGTATTAAGTAGAGACATCATCTGACTGTGCCAACCACGACAAAACACGTTTACTACGACACCCCAAGACGATGAGAGCTAATAAATTAAAAGTAAAAAACATTTTTAAGCTTTTATTAAAATATTTTAAAAAGAAGAAAATAAACTTTAAATTTAATCAAATCCATCAGTTTATTACATGATAAAATTTATAATATATTAAAGTTTGTCGCGAGATTTACTTAATTTTTAGAAATGTATTATTTTTTTCTTAGAATTACTTATGTCAAGATCAAATATCATATTGTATTCTTGTTTATCTAAATGTGATGCATACAGACTGAAAAGCAGTACCTTAAAAATTAAATTGGCCAACATAATTATAAGAGTAAAATACAAAGTTGATATGTTAATATCTGGATTACAGTTAGAGTTTCATAAAAATATATTATTTTTCTGACAAGTATCAGTGACAATTTTTGTTTTACAATAGGGAGTATTTCTTTTTTCTTACTCGTTGGTGTCTTGTGACTGGTTCTCATGAAGAGTTACGATCAAGAGTACTGTACGCAGTTTTTCGGTATTGAGAAGACATTTCTCTGACTTCCACGTTTCTTACAACATACGAATCATTGTATACCCTAAGTAAGGCGAGGAAACTTTTTGTTATTAGTATTACAAGGGAAAATTTCCTAGTAGCGCTGATGTCGATAAGAGGTCAAAATATGTAGTTGGCATTTCTGGTTTCAAAAGTAATTTAACAGTTGCAGAGCTTTTGTAATTAAAAAGTTGATTTTTTTTTGCTAATCGTATTAAATGTGAAATTAGTTTCGTTAAACAGTGAGAAACTGAATCTAATCATTTTCGTCTTTACCTTACCCAGCACAATTAGAGGCGGAAGTTTTTCCCTTACTAAACTCGTCGATAGGAAATTCGGTTGTATTCGTATTCTGAGTGCAATTAACCATTATAGTGAAGAGCTGCTGTCAACTCACATTTATTGGTTTTTGAGGAATGAAATGTATTTAGGCTTTTTTATTTAAACTACGAGTACGTTAAGATACGTGTAGTTTATTATTAGAACTTAGTACTGACGGCGTGCCTACATTAGTTTACCCTGTAAATGTCTGGAGTAGAGTAAAATAAATTAACTTGGACGGTTTCAGATGTAACAGGTCTAGCATAAAGCTTGCGTCGTCAGAAATTCCAGCAGCACATGTTTTAAGCTCTAACGAATTTAATTTTCAGAAATTAATTTGAAACAAGAGTTATGTTCAAAACACACATATTCAGAATCGAGATTATACTTCCCGCCTGAACCGAGATAGTTGTTTGCAAGCGATCAATCACAATCTGGCCAACATCCGGTGAGTATCAAGTGAAGCGGAAAAACATAGCTAGGATATTACTTTTCGTAAACGCCTTATGTAGAAGCCGAGAAAACTTAGCTAAATCTGGCAGGTTACTTTTGGTAAATGCCTTGTGTTGAAGCATAGAAAACCTAGGTTACTCTGGCAGGTTAGTTTCCGTAAACGACACATTTAGAAGCTAAAGTTGAAGGCCGCGGTGGCCGAATGGTTAGACCATTTATCTCCGACCAAGGCGATCTGGATTAGATTCCCGGCGGGGGTGTACCCCGGATTTTCGCATGTGGGAATAGTGCCGGACGATGCCACTGGTCGGCGGGTGTTCTCGGGGATCTTCCGTTTCCCCCGCCCTTTCATTCCGTAACTGCTCCATACTCACCTCATGTCACCTCTCACCAGCGCTAAAGACCTCGATGTTAAGCGCTAACCTAAATCTCTCACTCGCTCACAACTGAATACTTTAGCATTTGGCTGTACGTTTCCGTGATTTCAAAAATTTCGTCGATACACAATTAAAACGTTAAGTTAAAAATAACGACAGTTTTAAAACAACAGAGAATCATTTTCGGAACGGAAATATTCTCTTATGTATTATGTGATATTCGCTGTAAAACTCTTACTATGTAAATAATTCGAAAATAAACTTTACTATTAACACATTTACTGTACTTCAAAATATTATTCAGATAATAAGCAGCGCCATCTCTTGATACTATTTGCAGTTCACTTATACTACAATAAATGTTTTACAAGGTTTTCCGAGTACGTTTAAGACAATTGGATAAAATGATTATACTTAGAAAGAAGCAAATGTTATAAAAACGAACGCACAGTGTGAATTGTCTTTGCATACGGCCATCTTGACTTTGACTTTAGGTTTTCAGTTTTTCCGACTCTAACTGTGTACAGCGTTAGGAAGACGAGCGGTTTCTGCAGGAGCTAAAACACTCGCCTCCTACCAAGGCGATCCGGGTTCGGTTCCCGGTGTGGTTGTACCCCGGATTTTTATATGTGGGAATCATGCCGGCCGGTGCTTGCTGGTTGGCGGGTTTTCTCGGGATCTTACTTTTATCCGCCTCTTCATTCCGGTGTTGCTTAATATATCATGTCACCCCTCATTAGCACTAAAGACCTAGATGTTGAGTGCTGATCAAACTATCTTCACTTTACTCCCATTGTGAAATGTTAAGGACAAATGGTAAAGTTTATAATAGTGTAATGGCCTTTACCTGGCATGACGGCAGGTGACGCCATGAGGAAGTGAATGCAGGCGGCGCCGGCTCCGTGGCCAACCAGCGTCACGTTGGTCGGGTCTCCTCCGAATTGCACCACGTTCTGCTGCACCCAGTGAAGAGCCGCTATCTGGTCCATGAGGCCGTAGTTGGCGACCCTCGCTCGTCGCTCCGGAGCTGGGTTGGCGTTCAGGAAGCCTGCCGCACACACCAACCTCATGCTCTCAACACATACCCAGGAGGGATCTTGAGGTGGGGGGGGGGGGCAGACTGCCTCGGGCGCTGGGTTAGAGGGGATGCTGCTGGTGCCGAAAATTTTTACATAGGAATGAAATGTATTTGGGTGTAAACAATATATAATATCTACCAATGTTTAGGCTTTTACTAGTTTTGTAATTCTGTATTTTTATTAGCCTTGAACACCATATAATGTTATAACTGCAATACTTATAATTAAAATGCACACTTTTAACACTACTAATGGTAGTTAGTTAAGTACAGGTTTTATGTATTTCTACTAAAATTTTATACTGTTATTTACGCGAGCGCAAAACAAGGTATGCAAGATACGTTTATTACTGTTGGGTAGGGTGGACTGATGGAAAAAGGACGGTTGGGAAAATGGGGGAGGGGGAAGGGGATGAATCACAATTCTTTCCCCGGGCGAAGGAAATACTAGATCCGTCCCTTCACATTCCTACTACTCGACCACGTTAATAATCTGCTACAGCGTATGAAAAATAACAGCATTTCTTATGAACGAGTTTGCCTAGGGAAAAGTTTTGCCGACAGTCGCGCTGCTATCGCTAGGGGGTCTAATGAAATGTAACAAAGAAGTAAAGTTAAATTCAACTAGGTTTCGATAAAAGAGAAGTCATATAATTTTATTCTGAATTGAAAATTAAACAAAAAAAATGCCGGCTTACTTGTAAAACCTTGTAAGTCCGTTTCAGTAATGATATTTTTAAATGTTTGTTTCAATGGGTATTTACAAACCAATAAATTCTAACCTTTTCAGTAAATTTTACAGGAAAGTGAAAAACTTAGGTGGCATGCTACGCCATAGGTAACAGTATTTCATACAGAAATTATTACCTAAATCCATATTAACTTGTATTTTAGGATGTATGGCAGAGGCAAGTATATTATTTTGTGTATATTTATGACTTACGAGATTTTATATCAATTTTATTGGAAGTAACATTAAACTTACAAGGTTTCGTAGAATACAGCTCATTAATTAAAATGAACTCTATTTAGTTATAATGATGTTTATATAAAATGTGAAACTGAATGTTCTTTTATTACTTCTTCAAGCAGAAAGTTCAAAGAGTCCTTTACAAGTGTGACAAGTTGTCAGAAAACATATAGCAGTTTTGAGGGACATATACTTTATAAAAATCATAAAGTTTTAATCTTCAGTGGAGCACTGTGCAGATGTTTCACTTCGTTGTTGAGGCAACACACAGTTTTATTTGTTCTATGGGGAGTTTATTCCAGTCTCCTGAAATAAACGTGTGCCCACTTTCATACTTAACATAGTGTCACAGAAACATTACAAGTGTTTAGCAAGACATAGCCAGCAGAACTGCATCATAGAACACACTGATCTGTCCTAGGAGAGATGTGACATGTTCATTTCTTCAAACACATCATGAAATATTTAGTTAGAAATGTGATTTTTCCCATTGCCTCACAGTTACTGCAGTATTCTGTGTACAGCTGGCTTCTGTTTCTCTCGCAGGCTCCAAGTTCACTTTTGAGGAGGAAGTCCCGGCTGTAATGCGACTCCATTTTTGGTCAGGAATTAAACATTATTACCATGGTATTTCTTGGTTCCTTGGAGCTTTCTTTATTACATTTGTTTCCAGTGTGGTTTCTGCTGAGGCATATTTTGCTCCTAAACTTAGTTTGGAACGATCTTCACTCCTCTCACGTTTAACCCAGTTTAAAACAATCCTCGCTATTAAGCAAAGCGTATTGATAAACATTAATTTACATAGTATCCTTATGCTATTTTGTCGCATGTGGAATAAAAGCGTTGTGGAACGTCATGACAACGTATTGATATTGTGTCTAGTGTATATAAGGAAATCATTGTCTACAAGGTACCGAATTGTATCGAGTTTGGATTCAAATGTTTCCTCCCAAAATTATTACAAATATTTTCCATCTTCTTCATTAAAACAGGCACGCGTGATTTTTTATAATTTATGTCTGAGTAGGCAATTACACGGTGGTTTAAGATCTCTGCACTTTCTTCCAACATTGTAATACCAGCCCACAGTAGCAACCGACGTTGGGCCAACGTTGAAAAATTGGTTGGAGCCGTTGGCATTACGTTGTGTTGGAAAACACACACAAATCCAACATTGAGGCAACGTAGTATGCCAGAAAATATGTTTGAAAATGTATTATTGTTGCAATGAATTAGCAATATTCTGAAAATAGTTATACTAAAATAGAAAATGTCTGAACATATTGGAAGACCAAAATATTGTTATTTAAGTTTAGTGAGTTGAATGTTGGCAACAAGTTGGTAAACATACTGTTGGGGTTTAGGGTGTAAAACTACGTTGGGCCAACGTTGCAAAACCAACATTTTACACAAAGAGTTCAAAATCACGTTTTTAAAGTACAACAAAACCAATCATTCAAGTTTATAACATAATAAGGTTACTTAGTTAAAAAAAATAATATTATGTAATTTTTGCTCTGTTGGTTATACGTTGGAACAATGTTGGAAATACAACTGTAGGGTAACAGGTTGTTCCCAGTATATTGGTCCAACGTTGCATAACCCACATTATGCCAACCATAAAAATATTTTGTATATAGGTTGGCTGAGCGTTGGTAACAAGTTGGTAATCATACTATTGGTGTTAGAATGTAATTTTACATTGAACCAACATTGCTCAAACAGCACATTTTTATAAATATTCCGAAATATATTTATGAAGACACCAATGCTCCTTTTATTTAAGAAAATATGATGAAGGTATAAATAAAAATTCTGTATTTTATGAAATATAAAATGTTGGTTACATGTTGGCAAAATGTCGAAAATCCAACGGTTTGATATTCGTTGTTTTCAGTATTTTGGCCCTACGTTGCATAGCTCACATTAAGCCAACCACAGAAAATCTTTTGTATGTAGGTTGGCTGAGAGTTGGTAGCAAGTCGGTAATCATACCGCAGATGTTAGCACTGTAATTTTACATTGCACCAACATTGCTCAAACAACACATATATTTATCAACAATTCCAAATACTACATCAAATTAACACAAATGTTCCTTGTATAAATAAATGCTGCTGATGGTGTACATACAAATTCTGCATTCTTTGGTTACATGTTGGCAAACAGTGGAAAATAAAACGGTTAGGTGAATGTCGTTTTCAGTAAATTTGGTCCTACATTGTATAACGTACATTATGCCAACCATGGAAAGTCTTTTGTCTGGAAGTTGGCTAACGTTATTGATAAGTTCGTAAACAGACTCCCCCAGTGACACAAATTGTGTTTCTTTCTAGAAACAACTACATTAGGTTAGAAAACGCAAGACAATATTAAAAACAGTATTTTTGTAAATTTTAATTTCTTGGTTAATTGATAGGTACCAGTTGGTAAACACACTGATGGCAATAGGTATGCACTTTTACGTTGGGTTAATGCTGCGTAACCCACAGTAGGTCAACCACTGAAAAGATTTGGTTCGTAGGTTGCTGAACATTGGAATTGTTAATAAACAAATCGTTAGCAAAAGATACATCTTTCTTTGTTATTGTAAGTACAACTATTACATTCTTATTTGTCTTTCAAATATTGTCAATCAACATGTGGCAGCGTAATGCAATTGGTGAAACAATGAACTTCTAGTATAAAAGACTCTAATATAATCTTTGACTGTGGTTCGAATCTACCTCGATTCTGGTCGAAGTTTATTTATTGATTTTAATAATTTGTGTAACCCACAAGAACTCTGAAAATAAAATAATTATGAATATTGTGCTTAATTTAACTTTTGTATAATAAATTTGTGTGTATTTTTGTAAAGAATCGTTGACCCAACGTTGGTAAATAGTTGCCATTACATATATTACACGCAATTTCAACCATCCAGCGACGTTGGGCCAATGTAGGAAATTAGTAAGAATCCAACCAAAATCAATGTTGGACATACATTGTTTCACGCGACATTTCAATGTTGATCGATCGTTGTATGCCTACATTGGCCCAACGTTGGTCCAACTAAAAGTTGATACTGTGGAGGCTCTGATATGTTTTTTTCCCTAGAAATAACATGCATGTCTTTGCATTATTTTCTGTTCGTTATTTTGTACTTGCCATTCTGGATGTGTTGAATGTTTTCATGTTTTTTCCTTACGTGTACACGTACTTCTTCGTCAATACCCATCTCAAAATTAATTTTCTCAGTCTGGAAGTAGGGTTGTTAAGGTTAAGATTTATTTTACATTTTTTTAAATTAAAAAAACCGAATACAACATAGTTTGGTATCCCGGTATATATCAGTCCAAATGCGTGTTTTGAACATCAGTAACTTAGCCTACTTGTATAAGGATATGATAAGGAAGTGATTTAAGAATTGGTAAACACAAACGACCGGTACACATAAACATACACACCATTGTTTTCACATTTCCAACTGAAATAAAAGTGATAACTGCCAGCATATTACACAGACTTACGAGTTCTGAAGGCCAGCTTTTGTGGGAAAAAATTCGAGGTTATAGGCACAGAGAGTTGCGAGGTTTCACACCCCTTACCTATATCAGAGCTAATAACCGTGGAAATTGTCCCGTGCCAACTGAGCTTCCTAACATGTAGTTGAATTACCCTTAACACAGTTAACAAACTGTCCCGTGAAGGGAAGATGCAGCTCTGTACTTTCTAGAGCAACGCGAGGCGGGAAAGACAAGTACACACGGTAAAATTTACTGCGAATCGTCTGCAAAACGCTTGATAATGTCAAAAAACTGGAGGGTGTTTCTCTTGTAATGTAAATTATTTTTCAATCAGTAAACCCATCACTGTTATATTTGTTATCGAGGCGAATGAACATCACATCAAAATATGTACCATTTACAATTTTTTAAAAGTAAATAAAGGTGCGTTTGCTGAAATCATATGGAAACATCTACATTGTGTTAAGCAATAAATCTTAATACATAAAATGAAGTGTCCTGACTGACACACTCACTCACTCACTCATCAACGCACAGCCCAATCCGCTGGACCTAGAACCATGAAATTTTGAGGGAAACTTCCCCTTGGCCCGTAGGTACCCACTAAGAAAGGATTTTTTTTCGAAATTCGGTAATTTAGGGGATGAAAAGGAGTGAAATATGTTTTCAAAGAATCCCTGACATCTCATTAACTGGGAAAGCTATAATAACTTTTTTTAACTTCATAATATTGCTCAAAGAAATGCATATTTGCGAATTTTTTTTAATTTACGAAATTAGAAAATTTAAGGAGTGGAAAGCTTTAAAATGTGTGTTTCATTTATCCGTGGCTTTTCCTAAACCATTTCAGATAGTTGGGTGATTTTTTCTTTAAAATGATGCTTAAGTAAATATTTAAAGAGGTTTTCAGAATTTTTCGAAATTCGTCCTTGAAAGCTCTTAAAAAAAAATAAAACGTGTTTTTAATTAATTCCATTTATCTCCTAAACCGTTGGAAATATTGAATAGTTTTTGCTTTAAAATAATCTTACGTAAATATAAAAAAAAGCAATTTCAGTATTTTTCGAAATTCGTCCTTAAAAGCTGTTAAAAAAATGTTTTCAAATAATCATCTGTACCGTTTATACCCATTGAGATACAGAGATGATTTTTTGATAAGAATGAAGTTTATGTAAATATCTACAAATGAAATTCAGGATTCTATGAAATTCGAAAATTAAGGACGTGAAAAGCAGTAAAATGTTACAGTCTCCCGAAAAAAGAGAATGATCACGGATAAATAATTTAACAGTTGTTTCTTTTTGCCAACCTACTCATAAATAAAACCTCTTTGGACTGTAGCCTGTAAATACAAAATAATTATCATGGCCTTGTATAAAGTTTGTGGTGTGGGAGGGGTGGGGTTAAGGGTTCGTATCCCGTGCAAGACTTTGCGATGGGAAATACTATGGCATCATACGAGCATATTGCGCGCACTCTTTACACTGAGCTAAGACAATTTATAATTCACTGTTATTGAGTAGGTACGCTAGCTGTTAAATGCCTTCATCACATATTTTATCCAGAGTTACTGTTTATATCACATAATTTCACGTGGGCAAAGCCGCAGCCGGCCGGATAGTACTATATATATATATATATATATATATATATATATATATATATATATATATATATATATATATAAAGCAAATCCTTAGCAAGGTAAATAGTGTGCATAGTAAAACGTTCATTTCGTTAAATTTTACATACCCATAAAATAATCCTTTGTGTAACAACAGTTTTTAAATTATGAACAATCAATATTTTCTGCCCTTGCTACGGTAAACTTTACTTTGATATTTTCTGTTTTAAAGTTCATTAATAGTCAAGATCGTAAATGGGATTACAATGTGTAGCTGAAAAATGGGAAAAACATATTTAATATACCGAAATAAACTGATAGGAGGAAAATATTTCACAAAAAAAATCTGTAGATCTTACTAGAAGGAAGGTGATGACATGCATGGAATCTGTCCTAGAAGAGTGAATAGTTCTACGTAATTAGATGTCACAAAATACTACACTTCAAGTATATTGTCACGGGGGCCTGACGGGGATAAATCTGGAATCGAACTAGATTATAAAATATAACTTACAGTGACCTAATTTCAGGGGCAAGACGTAGCTCTCAACATAACTATCAGGGGCAAAACAAAACATCTCTGAGACTACGCGCTTCTATAGCTTCTGCAAGAGTATACAAGAATAGTAAAGGTAACGCACTAAGTAATGATTACGTGTGTTTTCCTGATGTAGCATCTGAAATATAAAATGGCTAGAACAACATAATACTAGGCTCAAAAACGTAATAAAACTAGGGCCATGGAGAGATTAATTACAATTAAATTAAAACACATACGGCTTCATTTAAGAGACTAAAATTTTTTAAAGAAAATAATATGTTACACAATTTATAAGAGTTATCACAAATAAAAATTACACAGACACATTAATGACTAGAAATGTTATGGGAATTTAAGATGGATTTAAATATTTTAAACTCTGACAATTTATAAATTAACAATTATTTAACCCGATAAAATCTACGAAAGCACAGTTATTTATTATTTAGACCATGTTACAAACACACATTTAGATGTTATTATATTCAGCGAAATTTACATCTTCCTTCAAGTACCATGTTTGCTCTTTCTATTCCTACTCGTCTATTATTTTGGCACTTCCTGTACCAAAAGCCAGGCGTCTTAATTATTTTTCGTAAAGTTTCGTAACTTCAACAGAAAACAATTTCTGTTCGTGGCAGCTTTTATTAAGTACCCTGCCTTTTTTTCTGCGGACGTAAAAGTTTCCAATTGTGTGTCAAACCACGCGCAAAACAGTCTGCTTTACTGCAACTTGTAATTCTTTTTCCACCTTTCACCTTTTATTTCGGATACTCTCTGCTTATATTATATCGCCATTTATTTCCCTGCATGCAGTTGCTGCTTGTTGTGAAGCATTTTCTGTGGGATGACTATGTCTTATAGAAAATTTCTCGTTATCAAAAAATGCAATAGGGTTACCGGTAACTTTATGGTCTTTAATGTGAATTGTTGGGGGGGGGGGGTAGGCGAATTTGCTCTGCTTAATATTTAGTAAACGCTTCACCCAAGTCTGACGTGTTGTCCTTAGATGCGATCAGATTATACGACGGATATCCATGAGCAAGGTCAAGACCAGCGACCGCATTCTTTCGAGATATTTTACAGACTGTGCTGAGTAATGTCTCCGACTACTACATCAATGAGCATGAAAGAACAGAAGCCCGCATCCCTCGACATATTGAATTTCTCTTCATTTCTTCTGGGTTCAATATTTTGGTGGGTTTGGTTTGAAATTTGACTATACGAGCGTGCCTTATTACCTTAATTTGTACTACGCAACTTAATTTAACCGTAACTATTAAATATTTTGAATAGTACAAAGTTTGTTTGAAGGGATAAAAAACACTCAGTAACAATTAAGTAAACAATTCACACATAATCGCAAAATGCAATGCCTCTGTAGATGAGGCATTATTAGTATTTCCTCTGACTCTTCAATTATGATACGAAAATCAATAATTTATGCAGAAGAAGTAATGCTTCATCTTAAAACTCATAACGTTTTTCAATCAGTCGAATTTTGCCGAATGTTCACAAAGTGGGGTCTAAACTTAATTCCAATTTAAATGTGTGTAACGAATTATTTTAGTACGGTATGAATATGAACTAGGTTTGATAAAACACTTATTTAAACAGTTTATTTCGACTCTGAAAACATTTAAATAGGTATTGTTTCGAAACAGGCAAGTGAGGTTAAACTTCCACCACTTAAGTACAAACGTATAAATTAAAAGTAAATTATTTTAGTTTTCGATAACGTTTTAATTACAGTGGTCGTAGGACTGTAGAACTTACACTTCAGCAACCTTCGGCAAGGATTCGTTTCCCATATCCGACCAGGAGCTACTCTGCAACTGTGCAGCTGGCAGTATGTGTGAAGTCAACAATATGCGTATCGCAAGGTGGTTAAAACAGCACGAGAACTGGATACAAATCTGTATACTGTAGGGCAATTATGTAATAATGTTGGGTAACACAAATACAATCGTGTCTCGGGTAATTGTAGCACCTTAGTGACACTTGAGAAAGTTTTATGCAAGTGAGGAAAAAAATAACTGTAGAGAAAATTTATAGAATATTAGACATAAACTTAACGAGGAAATATTACATAGATTATTAAATAATATTAATGACACTCCTATTTAACGAAAACACATTGGACTTAGACATGGAAGCTCACATGTAAAATAATCAAACAATCAGTTTAAAAAAGAAGGCAACATAACGTAATTTCACTTACTGATTTCGTGAATCCAAGAATATCTTTTAAGTGAATGGATTTATATCTGGGGAGATTAAAAAACGACGGATACCTGCGCCATTTAATAATATCAGTTCAATGTAAGTATTAAGTCACTAAAATTACCATAATATAAGAATAAATCGCTTCAAATCATTGTGTTAGACAAATAAGTACTTTTTAATATTTACGTCTATTATCTCATAAGGAACTTGAGAGAAGAACTCAATTAAGGTACTAAATAGAGACAAGTGCTATCGATTTAATCTAAATATATGGCAGAGAAATAAAACTTCGAGGCGCAATACGAAAAAGCTTGATTAGTAAAACATATTGTTATGGCCCATGCAATACCCGCTGGGTGTAACACAAGTATGTTCCACGATGACTGAGCTAGCTATGCCGCTGTTGGCACAGCGAGTGACGTCAGGGCGTCGCCAAATATAAAGTAAGGTCAACCGAGCAGAGGGGGATTCCGGTAAACGACACCACCTGAAGACGTCGGTCCTCCGAGCCGAGGAGGCCAAGCTGCGAGGGGCGTGGTCGTCGACAACGACACAGGGCAAGGTGTTAGAGGGGCCAGAGTGGGCGCCGCTTCTCATTGGTTCCGAAGTCGTGCTCCGAGCTTAACAAGTAATTCAGTGGTAAGTGAATACTCTTCTTCGGGATTTCCTTTAAACTCTTCCCATAGCTATTGTTGTAGGGATCGATAGTCATTGATATTGAAATATATTATTAATTGTTTAAAGTAACCTAACTACCTTTGGATAAATTGTAAAATATTTAAATAAATAGTCGATTGTCATTGAATTCCTGCATGCTCTTGATTCAGTTTCCCCCTTATCTTGAGTGTTAAGTTTAACTAGAGAACGAAAAACATTACAATATCATCATATCATATCATAGCATTCCATGCTATGTTTACTGTGAGAACAAATACAATAATAGTCAAACGATAGAACAAGTATTTCAATTCAACTAAGCGAGAGTAAACAATATATGCTGAATGAAACGCCATATTTCATAAACTTACTAAATTCAACTAGCCGTGGAACATTAAATAAAACACAAGTTTATAACAAGAAAGAAAACACAAAGCTAAGTTTTATAAAACAACAGCGATACCAACACTTTTGTATGGGAGAGAAACATGGGTTATTCCAAGTGGAGATAAAATTCAGTCAAGCGAAATTAGATACAATACTTAGAACTGTTCGAGGACTTTAAAAAGTATAGTATAAGAGATGAAACTACTACAAGATCACAACGTGAAACCGATTATAAACTTTATATACCATAGTATGCAGAGTTGGATGAACCATGTAAACAGAATGCGTAATAACAGTGCTCCGAATCAAATATGAAACTACAAACCAAGAGAAATTATATGATAATGAAGTCTATGGAAGAGATAGAAATAGAGATGCTAAAAAAGGAAGAATCCTGATCTGTAACAATAGAAGAACATTAAAGATTCAAAGTCGCCGCGTTTATTTTTGCAGAGCGGTAAAAATTTTTGTAACGTACATGGAATTGGCGGTAGCTATCCCTAGCATATCTTGGCGAAGAAGTGAGTGAGAAAAAGTTTTATATACTGCTGAGCTGCAAATCTCCCTTCCCCAGTGGGTCGTGCGATGATCGCTGGACGAGATCCGGTCTCTGACTTGTGGGTGGGGTAGGGTGCTGTCAGGACGTGCCTAGACTGTGTCTGAAGCAGGGGAAGGGTGAGAGGGGACACACGTCCCCCTCCCCTCCCGGCTCCCAAAGTCGTAAAGATACATTCAGCGACGACGCAAACAGCGAAACGCACTCCCGCGGCGCTGCTGCTAACTGCCTCTCACAGTCGCAGTGCCGTAATACCAGGAGAGTACCTTCTGTCGAGAACCGACACGAAGGCAACAGGCCTCCTGTTCCCGTGCCGCTGATTGGCTGCGGGCTCGGCCAACGAGCGGCCAGCCCGCCGGCTCACGTGCAGCAGTTTGGCTTCTGTACGCTCTGCTGTTCCGTTTCCCGGTTACGCTGTTGGAAGGGTCGGGGATACTGAAGGGCTCTAATAATCCGTGGCTGCTAAACCGCATAATGGCATCTGTACCCACTGGATGCTGAGGTTTCAGCAAAGTTGAACCCTACAGGGACAAGCATGCAGCACGCACTAACTCCTTTACTTTGACTTTTATTTTCAGAAAACCGTTTTGTTTATTAAATCTTCATCTGTTGGATTTACGTGCTAAATGAAATGCATTTAATAAAATACGTTGTATTTATCACATGTATTGTGTTTAGTTAAACAACTCAAAGCTAGATTAGCATTCAATTGGAAAAGTTAAACATAATAATGATTACCTGCTATATGAGTCTCGCTTCATGCAGGGTCATATGAAAGAGAGTGGCGGACAAGAAGTAATATTATGTCATCACAAAATCTAATATGACACTAACAAAAATCAAAATAAAAACGAAAATAATGTGAAAACAAGCCTAGTTTGCCTGTAGTAAACACATCCATACATCCATAAACCAAAATAACAGAACATGAAAGATCCCATAAGGAAATAGACAACAACAAATAAAGGAAAATAAAATAAACATTCAAAAATAAAAGTCTAAATACAAAACATAATAATCTGTAAAACTTAGAACACCACAATTAAGCCAGGCACAGACAGTACTGAGACGAGGACAATGTTGGACACAAGACAGGATAACAACGACGACGTCACAAACAACAGACTTGACGACACAACGATAGAGGCACAAAGAACACAGTGTACGCTTCCGTGACAGTGTTTCAGGCGCAAGTATGCAACCCGCATTAACGACATATAAATCAAAGCTAATTTTACGTACTCTATAGCAATAACAGTATTTCAAATATCAACGTTATCTTCGGACTTTATCAAAGTCACAGCCGTTATTAATAGAGCTGCGTTCTGCAAAATGAAGCATAACAAGCGGTTACATTAGCAACGTGATACTAAAAAAACGTTTCGTAAATTTTGTAGCAACCATTAATTGTACTTGACTTCGACAAACGCAGCAAAATAAGAACGACTCTGTCTCTTATAAAACGTGAAGATATTGTTGATATATGTAATACTGTTTTTATCTGTAGAGTACGTAAAATTAGCCTTGATTTATATGGGGTTGATGCGGGTTACATACCTGCGCCTGAAACACTGCCACGGCCACTTAAGACCGACTTTACACGATGTTTAGGGAGCTGACATCTGCTCCCGTCTTCAGGTGAAGTATAGAAAAACTGGTGTTTACTCATTTTCTCGTTTTTAGTTTGTTTTATCTTAGTCTCATATTAAATTTCTGGGACGACAGAATATTGCAGTGGTGTATGTCCACAGCAGTACAGTATGTTATTCTGTCCCATTACAAAATAAACATTCAAAGACATTATACATACGTTATGTCTGCTTAGGAATGGAGTTATAAGAACGGTATAAAAGTTCCCGAAATCTAATATGAGACTAAAAAGAAACAAGCGAAAAACGAAAGAAAAAAAAAAGAGAAAACAAGTCTAGTTTGACAGTAGTCAACACATCCATAAACCAAAAGAACACAGCATGAAAAATCCCATAATGAACTAGTTAGCAACAAATAAAGCAAAATAAGACACATCCATTTCAGGACCTCAGTGTATTTCCAAAGTTTATTTTTACGCTGCTGAAAATGGCCGAACCATTGTGGTCCATTCAGGTATGAAAATTTTGGCGCAGAATGTTTTAAAAGGTACATGCGTGTACAACTCACGTTATCTTTAATATCATATAATGTTAGGGTCGCTACTGACTGTCTCGTAGATGCGAGTTGTAGGCGAGAAGACTGCACGCCAGTTCAGTGACCTATGCTTAGAGACTTGGGTGAGGCATAATGCCCGAGCTGAGTTGTCCTTACAGCTTCTGCACTTTTAGGACTCAAACACGTAAATAAGGCCCACCTCAAAGAAGCACGCTAAATCTCACCACTTATATTTTTCACGTCTTTTACGTTCCATTCTTCGCTCAGAAAAGGTTGTATAGACAGCTTTGCTTGTCGCGCAACAAAAGAGTACACGTTTGGCTCGTATTATCTGCTCTAAGAAAAGAAAAAGTCGAAGTAAAGCCACCGCTGATATAGGAACTGCGAACAAAAAAAGAGGCAGGATGGATAAGAGTAATGTATTCCGAACGATGGCTGAACTAACGATCCAAAGACGTCCAGGTTGGCGAGAAGGTTAATGATCCCGAAAAACTTAGCCACACAGTGGTTGGGAAGATTTTTCATCTTGCCGCAGGCGGGTGCGACAGGCGTATTACTTGGCAGGGGGCGACGACCCCTGTACGTGAGGTAGCCTGGTGGTTAGGGAGGGGGTCTATTGTACCGGCGTCGTTTATCTTCCCTTCGACCTGGCGTCACACCAGCTAGGCGCGAGGCACACCTAGACCTGCCACGTCTGGGCGGCTGGAAATGTTGAACTCAGGGAAGTCTTGCCTAATGACACGAATTTTTCTACACATTACAAGATAGTTAGACCTGCAGAATGAGCTGCGCTTTAGCGTGGTACGAAAAGTGTTTTTTCATATAAATCTATTAAACGTGTTTCCAAAATGTTTACCTACGAAAGGAAGATACGCTTCAGACCACGTCTTTATAGTTTTAAAAATACCGTCTCCTTATTAAACACATGATTGCCAGCAACTCAAAAGTGGTAAAAGTGACTTTTTGATATTACTGTAGCTGGAAAAATACCAACCGTAATCGTAAAATAAAATGATAGAGACCTGCGTTGGACTGTAACGCAAACTTTCCAAAAAAATAACAGGGTTTCTGCTTAAAGTCCCGTTGAAAAACACTTCCTACGAAAACATTGCACGCTAGTTTAGTAACCTACTCTGCGCTTATACGGTAAGTGGGCTTTACGTCTCGTCGACAGCGAGGTCAATAGAGACGGTGACACAACTTGGTACAATGACAGGAACTTGGAGAAGAGTCAGCCATGGCATTTATCAAGGAACCATCCCAGAAATCGCCTGGAGCGGTTTCGGGAAACCATGGAAAACCGAAATCAGGATGGCCGGAGCCGTGGATCGAACCCGAGATCCATCGAACGCGAGTCCAACGTGTAACCATTGCGCCACCTCGCTCGGTTCTGCACTTAGAGGCGAAGTGGTGTTTATGACATATATTAGAGTTGACTTATAGCCTTCTTTGTTTCCGTGTCCTCAGACTAAAATAAAATCTAAGGTCCAAATAACTCTTAAAAATATAATCGCATTTCTTATGGATGAATTTAGCTAGTACCGCTGGTAATGTATCCATTTAATTGGCCTGGCCGCCGAGAAGTGTGCACAGCTTCGGCAGATACAAGTTTATTTGAAAACTGTTCAACGTTGTTGAGCTATGTCTACTAAGGAAAAGCATTCAATGAACACTACGCGCGTGTTTACCTATATCAGGTCTTAAAAATGTTTTCGTCACGACTAAATGTAGCAAAAATAGCGATTTATGTGGTCCTTTTGTATTAACTTTTTGGTAAAGAGTATTAGAAAAAAGTAGAAGCCTTACCGCACAATATTATGATAAATTTTACCCTATAAAAACGTCACCATTTAATCAATTTAAATAATAAAAGTCAGTGTGGTTTTTCTGTGCGTACCACTAAAACTCTGTAACCAACCATCTCAGCCTTTAATGCCCCGTAGATCAAACGGTCCTATTGCTTTGAGCAATTCAAACAGAGATCGCTGTGGTGAATATTCTAAATTTGAAACAATTACTTGGTCAACAGCAAACATGAATGTCGTACTAGCCTTGGAAACCGTGGTGATATTGACATCTTCACGTGGACAATAAATTAAAGGAGAAAATACTCGTATCTGATCAAAGGTAAACATAACTAACGCTAGAGGAGGTGCAACAGACTCTAAAAAGTTTTCATTGCACCAACTTAAATTTTTAGTGACAAACAATTTTTGTTTAAATATGAACCACTGCAGTAGTTTTGCTGTAGTAAAAATTTTAGTTAAACGTATGTAGTAATAGTATCAAAATGTTACCATTAAATATCTTAGCAGTAATCTTGTTGGTAATGTCAGTGGTACTTCTTTAGTGGCAAGCGCTACGACGAAATAATTAATTACAACAAGGAAGTTAATAATATTACGAAATAAAATTTGCAAGAAATTTTCTTTTAAATCTCTCTGCACGTTTTTTTAACAGGTTATTCACTGTAAGGCAAGATTTTTATAACAAGCTTAACAGGTACAAATATAAATGCATTTTTTAGCTGCAAACAAAACCTTGTTACTGCGCAAACATTTATCACGATTGAAGAGGTTTATCCCTAGGATGTAACTGTTTCTCGCTGTACAGGATCCTAAGGTAACTATTTAAGGAATTTAAAAGATGTAATGTTTGAATAAATGTGAAACAAATATTGCGATATGATACCATTTTTGTTGGACAACATACGTGTGTCAGTAATAATATACAAGTTTCATCGGAAAGAAAGTTTAAATGATAACTAACGAAACGTAAGAAACTTACATAACTTGCATCTTCCTCCGAATTACCTAACATGAAAAACATAGTCAAAACTGAAGCTCCAAAAATAGGGAGAATATTTTAAGTATTCTTTATGACCTGGGGTATTTATTTGCAACACATAAAATACAGTAGATCCAACATTTCTTCTATGAATTCAACTTTGAATAATAAGATAAAATAATGAAAATTTTCGTATGTTATTCAGCAAGTGTTCAGCATTAATTTTGCACTGCAGGAATACACATCCACTATAAAAATACACGAGAGCTGTAACTTAGCTGAAATCACAGAGTGTATCCAGGTTTACAGACACAAAATACGCACGTTAAACGTATCTTTAGGAACAACTATGGATGCAAATCCTCTTCAAGACCTAAACCGCATGAGTGCGGTACTTGATTATTTTTGTGACTGGAAGTGTTTATCAGTAAAAATTCAACGATCGACCAAGCACGGGTGTATGTACATTTAAGTAAGTCATCGTCTGATTCACATATGTTATTTAGACTGAAACTGCAAAATATGTTGCAAATATGTTCAACTATGTTTAAAAATACGTCACCGATTAGAAACATGCTTCGGAGCTCCTTCGAAAAAGAATTTTTAAAAATGTCTTTTACAGACTGCCGTATACAAAAAAAAAAAAAAAAAAAAAAACAAATACTATCATGATTCGTATATCAGAACTATGGAAAATATTTCTTGAGTTTACGCCATATTTTCCATAAATAAAATTATATGGTTACTGTTATAACTACCAAAGAAAAAATTACCAGAACTAAATGAGTACTTGCCAATGTAGTGCTTCACACATTGTTATGACCCATTGAAAAAAAATGAGCATAGGCCGTCCGCGGTATGTGAACACTTTCTTGTCTACGAAATTTATCAAAATGTTGATTATTGTGGCTTCAGGCGTTTACATTAATGTACGATACATTCTATAAACATTGATAAATAATGTGGTTGCTTTGTTTTTATTGAAAGGTGACCGGAGAATACGAATTATTTTAAAGGAAAATTAAGTACCTACACTGTTAGAAAAAATTTCCATGAAACGAAGGAATAATACAGTAAAAAAAAAAATATCCAGAAATCTTCATAAAATAACAGACACTAACTTTTGCTTGATAACGGAATCATCCGTCAAAATACGGACAATCCGTTTTCCTCACAAAAATTTAACTTCCGGATTCTCGCATACACACAGCATACAACATCATGGTTTTCATCCCATTTTTCGGAAATACTAAATACTATTATTTATTATGTTTTCTCGAAACCTTGCCATACAATTTAGTATCCAGATGAATTTCTCGAATTTGCCGGGGTTCGAACCCTCAACATTTAGATTACCAGGCAGACACTCTCACCAATGTACCGCAGTGACAAGATGTTCTGTGAGCGAGTTCCATGCAGTGGTAAGATACCAACTTCGTAAAAGACAATTTTTTTTAACATCCTGATTTTACAGAACTTCATCAGTATAATTATGAGAAAAAGATTTCACTATATAGAAATAAATAACTTTAAAGGAGAGTACCCACTGGCACAAAATACGGACAAGAAGTGCGATTTTTTTTTTCAGTTGTGTTAAGTTCCATGTAGTGACATGTGTGGCCGCCCACTGCAGGAGAGGTGCAGCGAGGAGAATAGAAGATGTGTGTGGCTTCCTCGGAACACTTCAGTCACAGGGCAGTTCGGTTCTTTGCCCATGCGCGATACGAGTCCTTAGCTGTATTGCTCGTCGCTCCGCATCTCTTCTCTTCTTTTCGCACCAGTGAGCATGCACATTAACTGTAGGCATTATAGTGATCATTAATACCAGCATTTTTTAATGAAACACAATAAAATATATTTAACCATTGTGAAAACATATTTCCATTAATTTATGGAAAGTTACGGTCAAACATCCGTAAACTGGCCGTACGGACAAACCTCCGTGTTTAAATATAAGTTTTGAAAACTGTATTAAGGTGTCATCGCAAACAGTTGAGAAGGTAGTGACCAAAATGGCGACCATGGAAGAAAACTAGCAGTGCGGGTCACGGTCGTAGAAGAACAGGTCTGGACACTCGCCTATCTAACAATGTATTTTGCTTGACCCCCTTGTTGTTTGACTGTAGTTCGTCAAGTTACCGAGAATGCCGTACTTTTTGGCGCTGTTTTCCGGGCGGTCGGACTCAAACTTCGTACACTTTTTCCATTGTTTAATTTATAAAGTAAATAAAGATTGCTACAGCCTTTTCTTAAATTTGTGAGCGAAGCTTGTATTTCATAAAAAGATAAAAAAATACGTTTTGATTAACTGTTTATCTTAGCGGAAAGGAAGTGGGCGGAGTTTAGTTCGACCACCGTAACATCAGAGCCAATAAAACACAATATTCTCGGTAACTTGGTGAACTACAGCCAAACAACAAGGGGGTCAAGTTTCCTGGCGAGTGTCCAGGCCTGTTCTTCTACGACCGTGGTGCGGGTTCGTTACCTTTTCGTATGTAACAATCCACTTTCTTTCCTATGAGTATATCAGACAGTGAGCAATAACATTTGCTTACTATCTAAGAGAAACCTATTTTTTGTCAACAATTGTATCTTTCTTACGTGAAGACTAGTAAAGTACATAGAAAAGCAAAACACTCCGTAAACAAAAAATACGGAAGCCACTTCCATACAGTTAGAGTACTTTTCTGTAAATATTTCCGTGAATTTACGGAAATTTTTAACAGTGTAGGTTATTAAAATTACTCAGTTTATTCCGAACCACCTATATAAGATATTCAGTTCTTGGGAAGCAGGCTGCCTGAGCATTCAACATCACATGCTTTCATAACTAAGCTCACCCGACCAATTATTTATAAATATTAAACACTTGATACAATGCGACAACACCATTCCTACAGCCCGAAACGAAGATATAAGTTGTTACATACGGGGCGACATAGGAATGTGTGACGCTATCGACGGGGCCTGTCTGCTCCGTATTGACTCCCGGGTCACTTCGTTACCAGACACATCGATGTTCCGATCATCGTAACAGCTACATCATATCAGCCTTGACAACGTAATTAAGTTTGGACTAACGACCTCACTGAATTAAGTGGCGCGATTGGCGTAATTGTACAACTAAGTTCATAACACCAACGGGTGCGTTTTTAACAGTGCATCAACACTTAAGGTGTAATCTCTTAGTAATCCATTTTAACTTAGTAGTAATATAAGCTTAAACTAATAAAAATTGTTACAATATTCTTATTATTCATAGCAATATATATACATTATTACTCTTTATGCCCGTACAAGTGTCACCGGTATATCGATTCCCTTTGCATTGCTCTTGCGGGTAAAAAACAGAGTTATGCGGGGAATTTTCTTAAACGGACGGCACCGAGTGAGGTCGCACAACGGTAACATGCTGGACTTGTATTCGGGAGGACCCGGGTTCGATCCCTGGATCATGGTCATCCTTATTTCGAATTTTCGTGGTTAATTGCTCCATGCAAATGCTGGGATGGTTACTTAACAAAGGCCATGGCAGAATCCTCTCCCAGCTCTGTCATTGTATCAAGTTGTGTGATACCATCTCTGACTTAATGATCTCGCTGTCGACGAGATGTAAACACACTTAACCTTACTTTAAACAGACGGTATCGTACGTCAGTATAGCCTAATTGCGCCAATTTCACGTTATCAGTAAAATATGCCTTACCTTTTTTAGTTTTGAAACAGTCTTACAAAAATATCTTAATCCTTCAAAGTTCAATACTTATAACAAGACTTAAATACGTTTAGTAGAACTCATTCAAAGCTGGATAATATTTTATACGTATGTAATAAATGGCGCATAGTCTATTGATGATAACACCGTCCAAACGTGTGCGTAATACCTTTGTATGAAGTTGTGTTCAAGCTCAATACATTAGTGCCGCCGCTATTCATCTGTTGTTACCTGCCTCGACTGTGGACAAGGTGGGTCACAAACACCTGGTACTGTAACGTGTACAAGTACAGTTGTACATGGGGCCGCAGTGGTCGAGGGGTCGGACATCTCGCCTCCCTCCTAGTTCGATTCCCGGCGGGGTCGGTCCCCGGATTTTCGCACGTGGGATTCGTGCCGCTGGTCGGCGGGTTTTCTCGGGTATATCCCTTTTTCACGTCCCATACATTCCGGCAATGATCCATACTCAACTCACGTCACCTCTCACCAGCGTTGAAGACCTCGATGTTAAGCGCTGACCAAAATATTTTCACTTATCTACAGCTGTACATCAACTTCATTTCAGCTACTCGATGGCTCACACCACAGAGCTTTCCAAGACGTTATTCTGGCATGAAATTAACTGAATTAACATTTCCTTGAAAGTGTTATTTTCATTCACGCTGCAGCTTTTGATGTGTCAACGACAATTCATTAAGTGCACAGTAAAAAGTACTTTCTTTGCCTCAGCACTAAATTTGTTACGCATAAGAATTAATTTTTATATGACAAAATGATTTTTTTTGTTAAAAGCTTACAGCAATCGTAGCAAAATATTGTTTCCTATAAATAACCCCAAGCTTTGTGGTAAGGTTAGTTGCAATATTTAAGAGGAGTTGCTGGCAAGACTTCGTTCGTAAAATCAGTGTTTGTTCATATAACCGTATCCCTGTAAATAACTCTTCTGGGAATTTTTTTTTTGGTCCGGTAAGGCAAAAAAAAATGTGACAGGTTTTATTTTTGTACTTTATGTCATTAAGTATAACAAACGGTTACATTATAAACGCAATACAAAAAAGATTTTGTAAAATTTGTAGTCAACCATTCTTTACACTTGACTTCGGCGAACGCAGCGATAATAAGAAATACTGCGTCTTTGATAAAACGCGAAGATAATGATGATATGTGTTATACTGTTATTGATATAGGGATAACAATGTTAGCCTTAATTTATATGGTGTTAATGCAGGTTGCATACACGCGTTTGAAACCCTGGAACGGCCTCTTAAAGAGGAATTAATAATGTAAATGTCTAACAAAAGTCATTTATAGGGCGTCTGTTTTCAATCTCCTTATAGAGGAAAAGTACATGCAGGCAATTGTAGTTCAAACCTTTATCTTTCGACACATACATTATCAATAGAGATGATGGTTTACCGTGGGAAAACTCTATTATTTGCAAGATTATAACGCACGTTCAGCTTACCAAAAGACTACTGGCTTTCGCTTGTACGTTTAGTTGTTACCCTATTTGACTGAGTCAATAATAATCCTGATATTGTACAACTTAATGCCTGTTATTGGTCGTCAGACAGCTACGCTATGGCAAGAAACTACAGCGATTTCAAGGATATTATGGCACTAAACATTTTCGCGATATACCATCGTTAGAGGTACGTCAATTTCGCAGATACATTCCAGGTCAGGTTGAAAGCCAAAATGTATACTTCACAATCACTTGTGTGATTAGTTAGCGGCTGTCACGAAACGCATTTGACTACCCCAAGCCCGTAGTAAATAAGGAAATAATTCCTAGAGCTATCGCGTGCTACTCGCTTGTTAGGTTGTAAGCCAATGAATAATCGACTGTGTCCAATGCGTGTACAGGACTGAGAAATCTAGGCTACTGCCAGATGAATCCGCGAAATTAACGAACCTCTAACCATCATCTCTAATTACCAGTAGAGACGGGAAATTTCGCGGGTTCACTTACCGGTAGGTTATCTTTCGAAAATATATGTGTATTCAAGCAGACAACAGCTCTTCGTTGGCTGCTCGCTGACACTGTGAAATGGGCCCGCGTTCAGTTACATTTTTATTACTGGCTCATCGACTTTAAGGAGGTGTCAAACAAGTCAACGGCCAATTGTGAAAGTAGCGCGAACTGACAGTTGCTGTAATTCTAGCTTGTGTCTGAAAGAAATCGCGAATTTTTCAGGCCTCCAATTATCAGATATAGCATGTTTCTGGACTACATTGAGAACGGTTGATACTGGACAGCGCGCGAGCTCTAAGATCGACTCGTTCTCGCTTATTACTTCCCTCATCGCCTTTAAGCTCGAGGTGCCCAGTTGGTTTCGCTCTTCCGCGGTAATGGGATCATATCTTCTATAAATTGATGACATTCAACAACATGCCTTCTTGCAGCAAGATGAAGGACCGCCTGACTGGGGATTACCGGACATTGTTGGATATCTTGGACATTTCGTCCGCCTGTTATAACTTCGCTGTATTTTTTTGAGTTATTGTAAGGATCAACCGCACTAAACACAAGTTCTCAGCACTAACAAACTGAAGTGAAGGATTGTGAAAATCCCTAGTACATTGAAACAATATATTCATGGAATACGAAGAAAATTAAGTAACGACTTTATGAGTTACATGTAACTTATATTGCTCGTATATGAGTTCAAAAATTACGTACAAACTTTGAGGAATCTTGTTAACCAATCCTATGAGCGTTTTGTAGAATGTTGAAATGGCAAAGAATTGTTTTGGACATCTTGTTTAGGGACCCCTAATTTTCGGGAAAATATTATTTCACCAGTTTATTTCAGTGCCTGGCGGGCACATCTTCTGCTCGGCTTAGTGATATTATGCAATTTTTGTAATAACGTATCTATTTGACTATACTAATCGTAGTAAGATTAATGCAATACCACACGACTGTGATTTGAGGGTAGACCCTCAAGACGCTGAGAGTTAAAACATCCAATCATCGACCACGAAGCAGAGCTGTAGACACGCGTGTAAATCATTGGAACACGTTGGTACTGTAACCTTTCGCGAAAATCAAGGATACCTTTTATGTGATATTTATCTAGGCTTGCAGGGAGTAACGTACCAGGGGAAGCGTATTTTTGAAAGTCGTTAGCTCTGTCGCTGATTCGTGCCGTCAGAAACATCAAGCTGAATCAGGAAGCAGTGCCAGGAGGAGATGATAATTGTGGAGTGGTCCAACGTTTCATTATATTAGTGAGCGCAAGCCGTCAGACAGAGTTACTCGATGTAGGATATCTGCACGAGAGTATTACATACCGCTGATGGCTCTGCACGACCTCCGGCAGTGTGTGCATGTATTAGTCCGCCCCAGTGAATTGTGCATTTTCGAGAAGATTGTTTTATTTCTGCTTCATCTCCATTAAGAAACATTTAATAACCGTATACATTAATGCCGCGTTACGATTGACATTGTAGATTCATAAAATACTTAGTGGCTTAGCGAAATAAAGGGAGTGATGAATTTTAGTACGCATAGTAATTGATTAAATACGAAGTGCTCGACAGCCCTCAGATAAAACCATTCCAAATAAATTAAAATAAAGTAATATAAAACTACCAATAAATTGTGAAAGATCGTATTACATTCACCACGGTTGTTAAAGACCACAGGAAATTATTTTTTATACAACTACTACTGCTGTTGGGTTTTTTCAATTTAGTTGTTGGAATGTAACATCCATTGTTGAAAACAAAATAATAGTTACGCTTCCAATATAACCATACTTTCTCAATAACTACAAAAGTTATAAGCTACCATTCTGAATACGACTTAACATATCCATTTGCCATAGTACTATTGCTCTTTTCAGGCATTACGCAAGCAATAAAATGGAATCGTAAATAATGCTAGTACTTAATCTGACTAGCATGTATTATAATTAAATGTAATGAAAATAGTTAAAATTTATATATATACAATATATATATATACACGTTTTGACACGTATGTTAGCTAGGTGACTGCTGCCAAAGGTAGCCACTGTGTACTGAAACTAGTCAGTGGTTAATGCTAATGTTCATTGGGTGAATGTCCTATCACTGACACGCTGTACAAGATCTAAATATTAACTTAACGAAAGTCCACAAAGCGTTGCGACAGTGTTAGACAAACCGTCTCTACGGGACGCTACACAGGTTGCATGACGATAGGCGTTATTAATGAACGTTTGAAACGATTACAAAATAAATTTAAACGAGAACCATTGCCTTAAGAGTGCCACACAGAGACGACCTTTTTAACTCTTGTCAACTTTTTTTTTGCTTAATCTACCAAAACAATTTTATTTAATTCCGCGTTTACCACTTTTTGAATGATTGTTGTGATGAATATCGAGTTTATTTATGGTAAGAGGGATGATTTTACAAAATGAAAATAAACACTTCAAAAAGCTTCATTCACGTAACTTTATACGATAAAGTGGTCTTTAATGTAACGCGGTTTCTTATTGACGTTTACAAAAGTATTCACAAACCTCTTGAACTACGGATGTGTACCACCGTTAATAATAACTTTGCGCATTATGTCGTAAATACGTTTTCGATAAATTTTGTCGCTAGGAATGAATGGCCTCCCAAAAGGTGTCAGTCTAATTAAGAACCAGCCTGTACATAAACTAATATTCTGAGCAAGATGGTGCACGTTGTAAAAGGTATAATACTGGTTTATAATGCCGGAGAACTTGGGTTCGCTATTCCCGGTCAGGTTATCCCGATTTCGAGTTTACATGCTATCCGAAATTCTTCCATGTGATCGTTGAGCTGGTATCAGACCTTGGTCACAATATTTCATCTTCCTTATTTTCTCAGTCACTTCCGTTTACGGCAAGCTCTATTCATAGTACGTACTTCAAGGTAATGCATCACTTCTTATGTATAAATTGTTCGTTTTCATATCACTGCTGATATGTCAGAGGGATTACTGGCATTGTTACTTTATAAGAGCATTGCAATTTTTGAATACGCGTGAATTTATTTAACTGAATCGTTTCTACTCTGTTATTTACTTTGCATGAAACGAAGATAGAGATACAATAAATATATTTAATTTCATATCATTCGAAGTAATCAATAATTATGCTTTGCGTGTTATGTTAAAATGTACTTAGTAAAACGTAGTGCAACGTAAAATAAAAAAGAACTCTCGTATGGTTATGTTTTAAAATAAATCTTACTGGAATCTATAATCCAGAATAAATGAAGTGTAATTCAGCATTACGAATAATGCGAGCTCTTACGAGGATGTAATATTTCGCGTTTGATGCACGGAGACAGGTAAGTGGTAAAGCGGTAAGCGATAAGGTTCAGACTGCCACACTCGACGATAGTCACATCGCTTCCGTTCGTTGTGTGCCAAACTGGAGTGCAGTGTGTTTGTACTTGTTTATTTTTCAATAGGACAATAAGCGGTGGATAGCTCGTAGCAAAGTTCAACACATGCTTTTAGTGTTGTGCTTTACGAATCCTAGAGGTGTTTCTTAAGTTACGGCAGTTTTAATTGAGCTGTTCTGATAACCACTAAACAACTATTCCACTATACTGTTCACTTCCTTGCTGTAAGGGGAAATATATATTTTATGTTTATTTCCATGATCTATGTGAATTACTGTTATGAAAGGCAACATGGAATGACATTTTTCCCCACCACAGCTTTTTATTTGTTATGTCTCAAAATTTTATCTTTGTATACATATTTAAGAATATTTGATAGTTAAACTAATATTGTAAGACTGAAATAATTTTGTCACAAAATTGGAAAAATTTCTATACAAAACATCGTTTCACTATAGGAAATTCCTGATTGATAAAATACGTAATGTAAGTACCTGAAGGCATAAACTGAAGCTGTTCATTTTATTCTCGCCTTCATAAATGATATGAATTTTGAAGTGGGTGTTCTGAACGTTTCCGTGCACTTCTAAAATCCTCACAAACGCCTCGTGAATGCAATTGCAACTACACATAGTACATTCACAGCAAAGCGAGCGCTTTAACATCCTTGCTTTCGTTTGTTTTAGCCTATTGGTATCATACTGTTGTATGCCATTAAAACATCGTGTTTGAAAACTAAAGTACAAAATAATGTTCATATTTCCCAATGGCGGTAACATACAAATGATCTAAAAATAGTTTTACAGAAGGGTATTCAAGTGCTCACTTTATCGTGGACTGCCTATACTTATTTTGTTGTCAGAGCATGTATCGTCAAGATGGTAACCACAGTGGCTGGTACCGTGTGTAGTTGAACAAGTTTTCAGTTTACAAAGCACTAATGCTTTTCAGAGGGCTTGATACATAACTCAGAGCTAAAAACATCATTTTAAATGTGTACGTTTCTCGATTCCAATTTACCAGAAACAAAACAGCAACCTTAGACAATAGGTTTTTCCCAAGTTCGGAACAAAAATTTTTCTCGAGTTAACGTACTTCTGAATAACAATCTCTGACGCAGAGATCTCTTACATTTAACAGCGAAAAAAAGATCACGGTTAATAAATGCATCATTCTGGATAAATGTTTGTTCATGAAGTTGGTTAATATTATTATATAGGGTTGTTGTCTTGTAGTTCTACCATATTGACTTTCAAAATGTGTAGATTGTGTTTTTATAGTTTATTAATCTACCACACACTCTTAAGGCGGCCGCCTTGCTGGCGCTTAACTGCGTGCAACGTCTTCTGAGTTTCGTTTTATCTCAGAGATATGTAAACGTGCGTCCACAATGCTTATCTACGAAAAGAAAACACACTTCAGACTACTTGTGAATGTGACTTGAAGACATCACGCACATTGGCAGTATTATTTAAAGCCCTCAAACTTGGCTAAAATCGGCTTTTCTCGCGGTTGTTTGTCAAGTTGTATGTCACGGATTTGTTCGAAATTGAAGTCTACAAGTACATTGTACTTTGCTACATTGACGCGTTCAATAAAATGATAGGGTCACGGATTAAAGTCCCACGGTAAAAAACGTTACAGCGGGAACACTGTGCGTGTGTTTACAACTATGGGCGTAGAGGCGATATCACAATACATGTGCAGGTCGGCGTCGCCTTAGCGCCTCATCAATTTTCGCCTCACACACACAAACATTCACTTCACCAGGCGGTCGCCTTAAGGAAGTGCAGGTATAGTACGTTAGGGTATAGGCTGTTCGGGATAAAGTGAGCACTAATGAAAAGCCCTGCAAAATTTATATTTTCAGCAAATTCGTATCTTTCCGCGCGTAACGGCTAACGACAGAACAATGGACACATCACTTGATGTTTGCGCGTGTAAGATAAACTGTGCAGTTGGTAGCAACGTAAATAGTTGGTTAAAAACGTTTATTAATGATAAAAAATACAAATACGCCAATTTCAGTTGATTTTATATCTGAATTGTTGAATTTAAATAGGAAAATACTCGGAACTATATTCAGCAAATCGCTGCCAACAAAACATTCTATAAGGTAACTATTGTTGATATTGAATTATATGCAGTAACAGCTGGTGCTTTTATTCACAGGTTAATTTTTTACTGCTCACTTTATCCTGACCGACCTATAGTGGTTATACTCACCGAGTGGACCGAGCCTGTAGTCGAGTGTAACAACGACAAGATGGCCGATGCCAGCGAGCAGGGAGCCGTCCAGAGAGGCTGCAGAACCACGTGCGAAGTCTTCTCCATGCACGAACACAACCACAGGGTACAACTCCTCACGCTCCGAGCCTGCACACAACACACCCACATAAACATCATGTGATACCGACCTTCAATAAACATTCACGACGATAGTACATATACAATACCATGCAACCACAATCAACCTACATTTTAGTATTAACAAAAATGGGAATGATGTTTTTTTTTTCAATGCAGAAAAGCTCTCATTTTTTATATTGATAGCAGCATACTGAATGGTGGGTTGTTATATGTCACCTGGATTTTGCCTACGCCTTTGCTCGCATGGTTTTCAGATTAATGCGGGTATATATTTAGTACATATGCTTTTTATCTGACTGATTACAAAGCATGAACACTCGGTGAGCAACGGTATCTCTCATATTCACAGACAGTAACTCCCTGGCTAACATTAGCTTTTTTACACGCTTTTAGTAGCTCCACGTGAACGCATCTATGAATTTTTAAATTAAATTTTCACCCACTTCCAGACGTCCAAATTATTTGAAATTTTACACACACATTAATAATCTATGATAAACAAATACTTTTATAGTGATGACCTGGTACTCTCAACAACTTTAAAAGTAAAAAATACTTAATATGACTGATACAGAAAACAAGCATGTTTAATAAATATAATTTTATTTTTTATAGTTAAAAATTGAAGATATACGTAACAATTTATTTAAAAATGGTTTGTTCAAGAACTTTGGTTTTAAAAATAAACCAAAAGCTTTAAACAAACCGTTCTGAAATAATTGGTCTATTTATTATGTTTTGAATTTTTACGACTAAAAATAAATTACATTATAGTTATAAAACATGCTTATGTGGCAATATGGACTGATAAGTTGAAACTAGCCTTTAAGTATAAAGATTTTGTTCAACAGCGATAGGATGTTCCACTACTCAGTTTTACAATTATTATTGGACTGAGTGATTCCGATGTCACCACGTAAACTGAAGTCATCATGGCGGGACACCGAATTGAACATCTCCTGCCCCTTCACCAAAGCATTTCCAATGTTCAATACCGTGCCACTCCGCTCAGTTACTGAATATTTAATCGATCACAAAGTAGAATTCAAAGTCATGCCATTCCCTGACGTAAACACACACACACACACACACACACACATATATATATATATATGTTTGACGTGATAAATATTCTGTGGTCAAATGAGTCGCCTACCTTCGAATTAGAGGCTCAGATGCGACGGAGCTGTAAGGGCGACCTCGAAGCTAGCATCAAATACCGAATCGCCACAAATAGCCAATCGCTGAACTAACGTTCAAGATTTCTGCCGATTCATATTTTATCAAGGGACTTTAAACGGTGACCCTATAATTTTACTGGTGGGAAATCTGTAGTAAAGTCCAATGCACGTTTCTATCCGAGTTACACACACCACCAGTGAATACAGTTTGAAGAACGGCGTCTGAAAAGACCGTGTTTAGCTCTGTTGAAGGGCTTAGGAACAGTGTGATTAGTAAGCATAATGTGTTGACAGAGACATTCTGCCCTTGTCGGAACAATATTTTATTTTCTTACACTGGCACAATGAGGCGGCCGCCATGTGAAGGGTGTGTTTGTGTGCGTGAGGCGAAAGTCGACGAGGTGTTACAAATGAGGCCGGCTGGCACATGTATTGTGATATCATCTCTACGCCCAAAGTAGTAAACTCGCGCGCAGTGTTCCCGCCATAATGATTTACTGCGAGACTTTAAGTGATGACAAACGCGTAAGTGTATAAAGTACAGTGTGGTTGTAGATCTTGATTTCTAACGAATCCGATAGCCTACATATACCTTCAGAAACAACCAGCTGAAAAAGCCGATTTTAGACTTTAGAAAAATGCTTACAATGTACGCGGTGTTTTAAAAGTTATTTAAAAAACTTAAGGATGTTTTCTATTTGTATGTAAGCACTGTGGACGCACGTTTACTCGTCTCTGAGTAAAAAAAACTCCGAACACGCTACACGCAGTTCAGACGTAAGCCAGGTAGCCGCCTGAAGAGTGCGTGGTACATTATTCTGCGCTAAGAGCATTAGTTCAGAATTGTAGGTTTCTCAAAGCTATTTTGCAAAAATTAAAAAAAAAAAACACCTATCCCAAACAATCGTTTTGCAAACTTTCTGAGCAAAAATTTTTTTTCGAGTAACATATATCTGAAGAACAGTCTCTGATGCCGAAATCAAGTAAATTTATATTGCGGCGCAAGATACCACGCTTAACAAATGCATCATTCTGGCTAAATGCTTGCTCATAAATTTCGCAAACATAATTAACAAGGATTGTTGACTTGAAGATTTTTTATATCGACTTTCAAACAGTGTAGATCTCAACTGTAGAACATTGCGCTTATTTATTTACCAAGCCCTCTTAAGATGAAGTCACATTAATATTGGTCGGCTGTTGGATTGCCTAGAACGTCTATTCTTTGTGGCGGTGTATCATCATGAATTACTCCTGTTACGTGGTATCAGATAGAAGCAATGAGGTAAAAAAATATTCCCGGGCCAAATTGTTAAAAGGGCGACCTTTGACCTCTAGTGTTCCCATTGATCTTTCATTCTGACGCCACAGGTCAAGTGACTAGCGTGGCACTGAATTTTATACGGACGCGATTCATCGGGGAATTCATTCCAACTGCACTCGTCGCAGTGGTCCTATCAGTTTCTCTTTGTGTTTTCCTACCATGCTGTATTGTCAACATTTGGCAGACCAGCAATAATTCTACCTGCTCTGGCAGGAAGCACCCGTGTGTTCAATACAAACACTGATCGTACATTTACGGTAGAATAACATTTCCACTGGCAATAATCTAAGCGGGGTTTGATTGACTGCGTATAGATCTACTGTAAATGAACAAGCGGTAAATTGGTATAAATTACTGCTGAAAATGACGAATGAATTATTCTAATTTTTGGATTCCTTCATGGAAAATAAAAAAAAGTCGTAGAAAACAGTTTTATGACAGCAAATATTTTGTACATTCCTGTTAAACTATTTTTACACCGAAAATGTTTACAGTTTTTACTCTAGTGTAAGTTATTATGCGCGATGGATTCACTCTTATATACTATTCGCCAAGTAAAAACTTTTATATATGTATGTAATTATCTTCCATGTTGTCATTACATTTTTTTGCGTGACTTAATATTCCATGTCTCTTAAATGTGTCGAATTGTATAGGCGTAACATCTCCGACCCTAGTGTACTTAATCCAAGGTAGTCGAATAATTGTTTCTGAAGTGTCATTATGATGCCCAATATAAACTATCGTATCTTGAAGCGTCATTATCGTTCACCACAGTACAAAGTTTTTCTTCCAACAGTACAATATAAATTTACTTAACATAAATTTTACCGACTCCATTAAATAACCTGAAGATATTCAAGACATCAAAGACACTAACTTCTAACATAAGTAAGCACATACACACACACACACGCAAACACATAATCTCACACATATTTACCCACAGCTTAAATAGTAGGGGACGGTGCGTATCGTACTAACACGTCTAAAATAAAACGAATGAGAAAGTTAAAAAAATATATATTCGTTACCGGTTTATCCATGGTAAAATATGCAGTTGTTGTCTAGAACCGCAAGAAAAAAGTATGGGATCATGTACACTCTCCGTAAAAAATTTTTAAAAAAATATTATATGTGCATAAAAACGTTTTAAAGAATATTGAGCACTGTTGCGTATACCTTTCACGTTGATGAAACTAATTTACAGTACAAATGTTTCGATTATATAATATAGAAATACCATAAATGAAAACGAAAGCTTAAGGTCGCTCAAGCGCTCATTAAAATCGCTATGTTACCAATATCATTTTAAGAAATATTTACGTCACAAATAGATGTCTCAGTCATAATCCAGATGAACGACAAAGTGCGGCGTGTCGGTATATAATGAGCTTTTGCTTCAGTCACCTAAAGGACATTGATATAGTAGCGTCGCGCTCTACAGCTCTTGTACTTATAGTAAACTTTACAGGAAATGCTTGTAAATGTACATTTACAAATATTATTGTGTATTTACAAATATCTTTTGTATATTTACAACTAAATTCTTGTACATTTCACAACAATCGTATGAAACGACACAACAAATTTTTTTGGCAACCACTTTCCAAGAATTTATTTTGTAAATGTACAAAATATTTTGTAAAATCTGACAGGCCTTCGAAGGTTATTTTGTTTCTCATCGAACAACGTGCTCATAAAAACGTATCCCTCTAGTGCCTTCAGGTATTCGGAAAATTAAGACAACGTTAATGACCTGTGACATTTTTGTTGTAGTGCCTAGACAAATAAATATTTTGGCATAATATTGCAAGCTTTTCCTTGTAAAATTACAATTTTTTTTTCTGTGTATCGGGAAACTCGACACCTCGCCATAGCAGTTCGTAGCACCGTAGAAGTAGATGTGCTCTTTTGATAGCGTCAACATACACCACAACAAGTCGAAAGTTCGCATATCTATAAACTTGGTATCAGGAAGAATGCCACTATTCGCTAAAACAAAATATTTGATCTCGGTAAAACTGTTTTCGTTTTTGTATACCGAATAGATTGCTAGTTTTCGATACAAAATTCATTATTTTCCGTCAGTATTATGAAATACAAAATATGTTGACCCGTGACACGTAATTCCAGTGTAAATAATTTCATTTCAGTAACTCCGTTGGCTTGTTTCGGGTGCATGCTCCCATTACCCGCAAATATTGACTTTTGACGTGCCGTTTTGTGCACGCCTACATTTGCATTCAAAAATGTTCCTGTAAGAGGAAAATGTAGTCACTAGTAACGTCTGCTAAACTAACATAATTTCATATAAATATGAAGATATGAATTTCACACTTAAACAGCATTGAAAGTGCGATTTTTGGCGAAACATTATGCGACAAAATTTAATGGAACAGCTTTCCAGGCGTTTTGGGAAACAAAATAGAGTAGACTGTTAAGAATACCAAGAGCCTCGCCGGAAGGACAAGCTAGCTACGAAGACAGTGCAATTACGTCACGTCAGTAGTTGCACAAGACAAGGGCCTCAGCGATTCTTCCCACCTGCATTGAAGTGTGGCAATATAATGCAATGTATCGGGGGAATCGGGGTCTGTCTCCTTCAAGCCTTCCAGTCGTCACCAGCTTGCCAGGATGGTCCTGGGTCGAGACCCACGACGTGCCACTGTCCTTCGATGGCCGAACATACTCATCATCAACCTCCTGAATCATGTAAACGGTGAGGTCTAAAAGGGTCACCCATCATAGAGTATAACATGAACGTAATTCACTAAACATTCACAACCTTCCTATCTAAATTTTGTAGTACAACCACCTAGTAATGTGTAATCTAAGAGTAAAGCTACCGTATTTAGATAACGTATTTAAATTAACCGTTACCCTCACCTGAAGCATCATCCACTTAACTAGTTCAGTACAATATGCGCACCTCTGATGACAGCCACCCCAACCCCTTTAAAACTTGTGTAAAACTGTTTAAATAATTGTTTAGTAACGTTTGGTGAAGGCGCGGTTTTTTACGAACACGTGCAACGCATTTTAAATAGGGGTAGGCGGGGCCCTTAATAGGTTTTAACTCATTTCCGATTTTTATAAACATATTTTGTCTTGAAAATTAATTTATTTAGCTCTAACAAAGAATATAACAGAATGCTGTGTGTCATTAAATGATCTTAAGTACCTGATGAACAAATTTTCCTATCTTAACATTTTTTCAAAAACGCACGTTTGGCCTGTTATCGCCTACACGAAGTGAACGTTATAAAAGTATTTGTAAGACCGTCTATAGGCCGTCTTGTAGAACATATTTTACGTGTTTGGGGCCTAGAAGTGCGGAAGCGGTTAAGGACGAGACAAGCCGCGCATTGCGTCTCTCACACTTCAAATGCGATGCATTGTACGAGGAAATACGTTTTCTTTAACGAATCCATTCTACAAATGGACGAAATGTAATGAATATTCGAATAAGTACGGAATATCATTGTTATGACGCCACGCTCGTTAACGACACTGTTTCGAAACCCTCGAACTTTTAGCTAAGAACAACCTTTTCAGATTGGCGTACTTCAAAATGTTCTAACTGTAGTACGCACTACTCAGAATTGTGCAATGAACTTTGCTACAAACTTTTCACCAAGTAAACAGATATGATCACCGCTCAGAGTCCCTTACTTAAAATGGCTCGTCGGAAACTGTGCGCGCCAGTTTGGCACGTGAATCGTTGTGATGATTACTTCAAGGTTGTCCTCATATAAGCTCCGTCGCTTCTGAGCCTCTAACACTCAAAACCGCTCTGTGTAGGCGGTGCTCTTAAGAGGTCATCATCACGGTCGTAGAAGAACAGGTCTGGACACTCGCCTATCTACCAATGTATTTTGCTTGACCCCCTTGTTGTTTGGTTGCAGTTCACCAAGTTAATGAGTGTGCTGTCCATCTTTGGCGCTGTAATCAGAGCGGTCGGGCTCAAACTCCGCCCACTTTTTTCCAATCTTAACATTATAAAGTAAATGAAGGTTGCTGGAGCCATGCTTTACGATTGTGAGCGAAGGAAGAATTTCATAAATTGATAAAAAAATACGTTTCGATGAATTGTTTCTCTTAGTGGGAAGGAAGTAGGCGGAGTTTGAACCCGACCGCCCTGATTGCAGCGCCCAAGACGTACAGCGTTATCGGTAACTTGGCGAACTGCAGCCAAACAACAAGGGGGTTAAGTTTCCAGGCGAGTGTCCAGACCAGTTCTTCTACGGCTGTGGTCATGATAGATAATTCTGCGCTAAAAGCATAAGTTAATAATTGTGCGTACCTCTAAGCCAACTTATAAAAAAGCAGACAATCTTCTGTGCAATTTATTTAGTAACGTATTGTACATTTAATTGCGGCGGAACAGACCACACACAACAATTGCATAATTCTTGGTAAATGTTTGCTAATAAAGTAGGCTAATATCATTAGTTAAAGTTATTGTTTTATAGTTTTTTCAGATTGTCATTTACTAAAACAATTGGCGTTTTTACGCTTATTTATGTACCACACACTCTTAAGGGGTACTGATTATACCGGAGACCAGACGAAATTTAACATAGAGATTTAAATTGTTAATTTATTATACGTGGGGCTAAGCGATCTTTAACAATATCGCTTTCGGACGAAATACACTTTATGCAATGAGAACAAAGAAATAATGTAAATGGATTGAAAATGAGGGAAATATTAGAAGTCTGTGTTTAATTTTTTTCGGAAATAAAAGTACTAATTTGCTAACAGTTTATACGGTACTCGTAAACCTCACTAAAAGGTCCTGTAGCAATGTTGGCTCTACATTAAATGAACAGAAAATTGGCGGAGTCATATATACAGGTACAATGTGTAACCTATTCTAACATAACATGTGAAGCCAGGGCTGTAGAGTAGGTAACACCCGTATTATTTCTGAGTTCTCAGACATTATAATTATTTCACTGTTGTACATTGTACAACTTAATTGCATTACACTAGTACCCTCCTCATTTATCACAAAAAAAGTTTAGAACGTTACGTGAATATTCCAATATTCCTTCGGCGAACGGTCTTCAAGTACCTGCTCTGGGGTTATTTTTAGAATATTTTTTTTTTTTTTACAAATTTTAAAGCATGAGATCTGTGCCTTATTTTTCACCATTCTTATTTTCTCTGAACACTCTATTAAAAATGTGGACGGTTCTTTTCAAGCTAGTTTAGTTAAATAAATTGCATGTGACGCAAATCGGAATCTAAATAAACGGTGCTTCGGGTAATTTAGTATTTGAACACGTTTAGCACACACAGAAGTTGCTAAATACGAAATTCTCGACATATCTTTAAAAAACAATACTGAATCACTAACTGTTGTTAAATTACTAAATAAGCAACTGAAACAAGTGCTGAGTCAGCTGATCTGTTAAGCAGGCGACCGTACGTTGAAACACGCCAGAACACTCTAGAGTTTGTGTCGCTGCGCTCATCAACGTGCTACATCACGGAAAAACTTTCAGAGATCAAACCAACATTATAGGCAGGCATACAGAAGCTGGAATGGCTCCAACGTATTCAAACTTTGATTGTTTACGCTGTCGGCTTAGAAAACGAGTATGTAATTGATTGCCTGGCACATACGTTTTAGACTATAATAAATTATGCAAAACAAGCAAATCCACTATTTTGTTAAGTATCCGTCGCGTTTACTTGGGGCCATAACAAAGATTTCAAACAACTGTACGTGCGTGTAAGTTTCGCAACTGTTCAGTGACTTGTTAGATATTTATTAAATAGCACTAAGCCAATAATAAATAAGCAACTAAGTGCAGAAACCGAACATGTGTTGTGACAGTGTGAGCGAGTAGCCAATGAACAGATTATGTCTCCTTTATTAAACAAATTTTTTTAAAGTCTAACTTTCAGGTCAGTGAACCCACAAACACTTCCGGCCTCTTATTCTATCTTTATTAGCAATGCCGTTATTTTAAGTAATCCTTACATCAGGACGTTCGAAAACTCGCTCGAACTGTTTCGGGTAGTGTCGTATGTAAAACGGTGGCAGTATGTATTAAAACTAATAAATAAGCTCAACTAGACAAGAGGGGGGGGGGAGAACCGCTCTTTAAAATCCTGTTTTTAATTTTTTTGGCAATATATTGAAACCAGCATTAAATTAAATCATAATTTTTCTGAAAATGTATTGTCATATCGAGAATTACATAATGCAGGCTAGAAGTGAATAAATGTTAGTAAATGTAAGACATCCGTGCACAATTTACTTTCAAATGCAACGTTTTTAGGACAGGAGATAAATAAGTGCTCATGAACTGCCAGTAATCTAAACCAAATAATCAAAATATTAATAAATAGCCCATTTAAGATAATTTTACTATTACGTATATCTCCTTATTGGTTAGAACAAAAAAAAAAAAAACTAAACTCCTTCCTAAATTATCAACTTACAAATAAAAAATTGATCTTCGTTGAATTCATTAAGTGGCACTGCAACAAAAATATTTAACCAAATATGTTTAGTGTATTTTCGGGAAAATTAAAACTCGATAGTTAATTATATTTAAGATGTTAAGCATAAACAATATCTGCAAAGTCATATAGCAGCATACTTTCAGAAATACGGCGTAAGAAACCTTACGTTTTAAAGAGTTAATTTTAAATTTGATTAGTGGGGATATAATTTATTCTAATACTGTGTCTGCAAGCTTAGGCAGGACTCAAATGTTATGTCTCTCATAACGTCATTTTATATATTTTGACATGAAAAGAATGCCTAAAACAATGTTCATTAATTTTTGACGGTTCAACTCGTTTAAATTCATGATAATAAATCATGAGGACCCTCTAAAATAAAACCGAGAGGCACCACTGAAGTTGAGTGGCTCGAATCAAAACTACAAACAAGTTTATTGCATGTTGAGCGCCCCGAGCAACAGAAAGAATTGATATATCTGCCCGCACGAGACAATGCATTATTTGTACAATGCCTCGTTTTAATTTGATGGAACACGCGTCATGGGTAGCACAAAAAAATAATTTTTCCTCGTCACGATGATCACTTTGTTTGTTCGGCGTGCGGGCCGCGTGAAACACAATATTCGCGGGAAATGTGTTGACATTGGCTCAAGGAAATGTTTACAGCGCGTGCAAATGCCCCGAGTTTGAAACCAAATTGATGTCATTTTGTTTTCTCTCTCAGTTGGAATTTCAGCGCCGTTCGAAATATTCGTTAGAGCGGTTATATTCGAAAATGTGAAATAATTCAGAGCGAGTTGTTACCAACGGCTATTGATCTAAACGGTAATTTTTCGTACTGAACTTCTCAGAGCCTGTGAATCCCTTGCCCAAATAAACGCTGTGTGGATTGTAAAACCTGTTTGAAATGGGAACCGCAGACGTACGTCCACACATGTAGTCGAACATGGGCGAGACACATCAAAGGATTAGCGACTGAAAGAGTTTGATGAATAGCGGGAGCATTACGAGAAAACCAAGGGTTTATAAGCTATAGGCGGTTCACGTTAAAGAGGGCACTTTTGACAACCACATTGTCTAGAAAAATATTAAGTATATGATCTCAGACGGTAATTTCTGAGTGTGGTACAATGTACACACGTTGATTGTTACTAAAAGTGCTTTGTTTGTACTAAGAAGTGGCAGACACTATAAATTAACTGTAAGTACAAAAGTAACTGGGGTTTTAAAAGTACTCAGTTTATCCTGAACCACCTCTACTAAGAATACGTAATTTGCTAGACAGTCTGTACTCGGACATGCTAAAGATCACACGGGCATGGGAGTCTAAATAAACGGTTGTTCTATTGTTCTACTCTGTGGCGTGGCCAGGAGGCGTTCTCCTTAGATATTGACGACTTCTCCGAACTGAAAGTCAGGTAAACGAGTCATAACTCCGCGCTCCGTGCATAATATTCACACACTGCACACAAGTCGCGGTAAGCTGGTGTTAAGTTATAGATGTAGTTTGTGTTTTATGTTACTCAGTTAAGGACTTGACTATGGCGCCGTAAAAAGTTTCTTCAAATAATTATTGTAAAATAATAAAAATTTACTTGTAAATTTAAGAGCCAGAGTTAGTTCCTTACACTTATAACGACTGTATTTTTGAAACATTTTGTAAAATTTAACGGTTGTTTGTAGTGCCACAATTTTTTAATGTAATTTAGTTTCCAATCTTTATACACATTCTGTTTTTCAATAAATGTGACAAGACGTTGACATTGACTTGATGAAGTTGATTTATCTTATAGTGATGTGATGGTTTATAAATATTAGCCAATAATTTCATTTGTTTAGAAATCATAAAAAAATACTTAATATTTTTAAAGACTGGTAAAATATTTTCTAGCATTTGAGTGTAAAATGTTTTGAAAAATAGTTCAAAGTTTTCTGTTAAAAATCTTCTTATTGTGTAAGAGTACCGTGACGCCTAAGCACCGATGCCACCAACGTATATGACATCGATATATGCATAAACACAATATGCTTTTATATGCAATGATTTGTCTAAAATAAGTTAGTTTCCTATAAACCTTGAATATTCCAAACGTCTTCACTGAATGGTTCTCCTGAAGCTCGTCTGCAAGTTTTCCTTGCGTAGGCCTGCTACACTTATTCATAGAGATTTCTCAAACCCTCAGTAAAACTGAGAAACCGCTCGCATATGACGAGAGGTATTCACTTTTTCTAGATTATAAATATGATTTTGGAAGATAAATTGTTACTTTTTTATACACGCTCATATAGACACAGGAGCCGTAGCAGCTATTAACAAAATCCATGCGAAATAATTTAGCTATTATATTCTTTGAGAAGATTCAGACAGTTTATTAAATAAGTTATGCCCAACAGTTTCATAACGGTTTAAGGACTTAGATAACCTACGGAACGTAACGTAGATTGACCATTAGACCTTGTATTGTTTGATTGAATATTGTTTCTACGGTGATTTTTATGTTTTAAGTAAAATAAATTAAGGTTGCTACCAATTCCGTCTGTCATAACTGTTAACGTTATTTTACAAACCATAACAAGATTTTTTAAAAAAACGTTTTAGCACATTTCTTTGTAGCAACAACATTTAGTGTACTCTTCCGGTAACCAAAGTAGGTCATACCAACGATGAAGGTGAAGAATTATTCAGGCACATAAAAGCAACACTTTATTTAGCAGGTTATTTTGTTCGTTAATATCGTATTTTACGATAGTTTTAACTGTGTTCATTGCACGTACGTTATTCTACACAAAATCAGACTGCAGAGATACAAAAGAAAGTTAGTACTTGTCACACCTAGGCCTCTGCGAGAATGTTTCCAACATTAATTTCGTCACTTTATTCCGTGTTTCGATTGTCCGACCGATTGGTTCAGTGGTTAGAGCACCTGGTGTGCCAAAGGTCCCGGTAAGAATCGTGGCCGAGGAGATAAATTTAACATGACCTCCCAGGGTTTAGGACTGGGCGTTGAGTTTGTCCCTTCACCGCCATATTTGCTGACGACAATAGCGGATCACCGTGGCACATCCTCGCCTGCGAGCCCCAGATGTCTTCCTGAGGCCTTCAACTTCCAGATTAAAAAACTGGAAGTAGCATAACAAAATAATTGATTCCCGGAAATTCTTGGACCATACACATTCCACTCTAAGATACATTTGCACGATCTGCAGAAATATTTACGTGTTATTTCCTCAAACTTGTACGAGTAAAACGGTGAACATGTGGACAGCAAATGAGTAGTCCAATTCCAAAAATCGTCTAGTCCATCACCAAGCAAGGAAAAATAAGTTCTGAACAGTTTTGTGTAGCTTTTAAATGTGCGCTGATGTTGACGTGATGACAGTTTCCAAAACTCGCATTATTCAATAACAGATACACTTTGAGAAACGGCTTTGGCTATACCACAAATGGGCTCGCAAATCAGTTTTTCGCGATTTGCGCAGTTTTAGCGAAAGTGGACAAGGCGAGTTTTGGAACTGGACTACTAAAAAAAAAAAAAAAAGTTAGCTGCGAGGTAAAATGTAACATATATTACATGCATTTTCTCTCAGAACATTCTTTGCTCTGCTTTTTTGATAGTGCTACAAAGGAGAATTTTTACAGGAACTTTGATTATAAAGTTCTGATACCAACACGTGCAGACTTGGGAAAACATGTCTGTTCATTATGTCTCCGTCCTAGGTTCATCGTCTTCTGGCCGATTCAAGTGTGAGCTGACTGGCAGTCATCGGGGTTGCTGCAAACTTTACATAACTACGGAAATGCTAACCGGCAATGATTGATCAGAGTCTTGTATACTTGTTTGAAGAAATGAAACAATTGGAGTGCATTACTTTGAAGAATGCCATGGCACTATGCAGTGTTGCAACGCCGCGCCGTGTGTCTAAAACTCTATATTGGTTTTCCGACAGTTATTTAATTAAACCTATAAAATACCAGATGTTGCAGAGCTGTTCTCGCTTCGTTCTTTATTTCGTGGCTGAAGAGCTCATTAATAGCCGTGGCCTCTATTACCATTTGTCGCAAATTTTTCTCGGTGTATCGCTAGAACTCCTCAATTTCAATAAACCCATTTTTGGAGATCTTTAGTCCATTCTTCTTTTCTTCTTATTCTCGGTCGGCCATGTCCTTTCTGTACCTTGGATTTACTTGTAACATCTGTGTAGATATTTCTGTGTCACTCATCAGTACTGTACGCCCAGCCCACCTCAATATGGATTATTTCACAATAACTGGATCATTACAAATGGTGTACAACTCATGATGGTACCTTTTTATCCATTTGCTTCTTTCACAGATTGGGCCGACGATTACTCTCAAATGCATTCAACATGTATATACCTTTTGGTTTTATTGTATAAGTTTCAAAGGCGTATGTAAGCACTTTATGTGTTTTGTAAATTATTAAAATGGAGGTACCAGCCAGGAGTCTCGATAATGACAGTCTTGTTAGAGCAAAATATACTTTGTTGGCCGCTATTAAGCTCTGTAACATTGACATCGGCGTAAAACATAAGACACTATTTTTTTGTAAATAATTCTTAAATAACTTTATAAAATAGATTTGCGTCGGTTAAATAACTAGCCAAATACATATTGTATTTTCTAGCCGCGTGTGTTGACTGCTGTCTTGTTAAGTTTCGGCAGTCATTGCAGCTGCTATGTTCAGGTTGACTGTTGACCAAGCAGCTACAACTGCTGAAACGTTGCAAGGCAGCGATAAACAGACGCGGCTCCAACCACGAAGCCTAAGAAATGCAGACAACAGACCGTGAAGGCCTGCGAACCAAAGAAATCCATATTTTGATTGTTTAAAAAAATATATACCATGCTAAAATATTCGTTTACAACTGAGAGCCAGGTATACAATATATGCTTTCGTATAGGCCCAAAAAGAAGTGGAAATGTGGGATCACATCCTCAAAAACAACCTTGCAAGCTTGTATGTATACAAGGAGATAGCCTATGGCCTCTATACGCCTCTGCTTGGTTCCAACGGTCAATTCACATTCTCTTTTTGTTTTTCCAGCCTGCCCAGCACGTCTTAAATTTGTGCCAGCTGTCTAATATGAAGGGATATTTTCCTCACATTCGCAATAGATAGTAGTAGTTACAACGTCATCTATCAACACCCTGTTACAATACTCAACTGACCACTTTGGAGGCGAGGCATCTTTACGAACACTCTTTGTACCGAGTCCTCTGTAAGAGTGTCCGGTAGATAAGTAAACACTAAAAACACAATTGTAATTACACATGTCTTTAAAATAAATTTGATAAAAACTACAAAAACAGATATCCTAGATAATGGTAGTTCCTAACTTCATGAGCAAACATCTATTAAGAATGATGCATTTTTTAAAGCGTAGTCTTTTGCGCCGCAATTAAATGTACGAAGTTTCGACGTCAGCAATTGTTCTTCAGGAATATGTTACAAAGAATTTTTTTTCTCAGGATGTTAATGAAACCTTTGTATAATGTTGCTGTTTATTATTTATTTTTGTAAATTGGCTTTGAGAAACTCAAAATTGCACCATGTCGTCCTACGGTGGCCGCCTGGGTGAACGTATACTATATTTAGTGTGTTCAAGGCCATGTATTGCGGTAGCAGTAAGGACGACACAGCATGAATATCACACCTCCCCCTAGACTCTAGGCGCAAGCCAGTCATCTGGTGTGCAGTATTCTCGCCTATAACTTGCCTCTGTGAAACAATCAGTTGAGACCATTTTATGGTTCTGACGTAATATCAAAGATAAACGTGTACTGTACACTTTATCTTAATTAATATTATAAAACCTGGACACTAAAACTCGCATGCATCCAGTAAGGAGGAGAGATAAACTAGTAATTTCCTTCTCACTGACTAAAGTACATAATTTTGCATAACGTTACTATAAATGAAATTCTTATATTTACTTTTAATAATACCTCTGAGGAAATAGCTTATTAACGTGGTTTAAAAGGACTAAGTTAACTGATCGTTAAAAAAATTGAGTTAACGAGGTTATACAATTAAGGTAACGCTAAATATTCTGCACTAAAATTTTCTTATCTAAAAATGACAGCAAAAACTTCCATTTTCACTTTTTTTTTGTGACCATGAAAAAGTTAGGTTTACATATAATTAGAGGATCTGGAACGGGTATAAACACGTGTAGAGTTCTTTGAATGATATTACTGAGCAGACATCACTCACGTAAGTAGAGTTATTTTCAAATAAACTTATATCGGCCGAAGCTCTGTACTCGGCGGCCATCTTGATATGCGGACCAGACACTTGATCCTTCGCGGGAGACGCGTGCCAACCAAACCTTTCACAGCATTTTTCCATGCACACACGTAGCCATTACCGCTGTTCAGTCAGGTGACACAAGTGAATACTCTAACATTTGACTTTGCGATTCCGTTACTTTATGTATTTCGTCAATACACAATACAAATGTAAAGTTAAAATTACAACAGTTGAAAAACGATTGAAAATCTGTTTTTGAAACGGAAATATTGTGATATAAATCATTCTGTATTTACCGTAAAAGCAAATAACGTAGATATAAAAAAGTACACCCAATTATTATTATCTTTCACTTGCTATAACAATTTTTCAGAACAAAAGCAACGCCATCAATTGACGCAACTTAAAGTTAATTTGCGAATATTCCTCCAATGCTATTTACCAGGTTTTTCGAGTACATTTAAGAAAAACCTGTTACTTTTTCACGAAATCCCAATACTGGAGGACAAAATTGTACTCAGAAATAAAGATTTTTCTTTCTAGCATACATAATCAGCTGGTCTTGACGAACGGCCATCTTGACTTTGACTTTAGGTTTTCAGTTTATGGGAAACGTAAAGTCAAGGCTGCTTGACTTTAGCTTTGGCGACGCCATTGTGTACGACTCCATAAGAAGCTATGTATTGAAAGCTATTATAAAGTCCAATGTTAAATTCAAATGTTAAAGTTTTCAATTCCGTATAGGGACATATGTGGGGCGTCACTGGCACTATCTGATCGTCCAGGGATACCATCCCCTCAAGACCTACCCCACAGCAGTAGATTCAACCACTACCTCTCCTTGCCCGACCCACGATCAGCATCGCACAAGGCTGCGGCTTTCACGCTGACACCCGGAGTACCTGGTGGATTTTTTGATAAAATAATTCTGTACCACTTAGTTTCATTGACTTAAGGGTACGCTTCACCTCAGTTTTCAACGTCTTTTTTTATTTTTATATTTGTACCAGGTATTTGTTCCTTATTTTAGACTAAATTGTGATTAAATCTTCCCTTGGGAAATTTTTGTACCTCTTATAGTTTTTGCGTAATGAGTCGTAAACGTCAAAATGTGCACTTAACGGTTTTATGTCCGCCACAAAAACCAACTGACATACCAAACCGAAAAAATTCGCTGTGTATAAAAATGTTGGAGGCTGTGATTTTACACATAAAAACAAAGGAAATAAATTTTTGTGTTTAAAAAAAAAAATTGTTGAAATTTTTAAATTTTCATTTCAAAATTCAGTATTTCTTATTAAATAAAAATGTTTTATTTTTAGTTTTCATATATGTCAAATCATGGCCTACAACATTATTATACACTGTGATTATTTTATATTTGGTACGTTAGTTGGTTTTAGTGTCGTACATAAAACCGTAAAGTGCAAATTTTGACGTTTATAACTCATCACGCAAAAACTATGAGAGATACACAAATTTCCTAAGAGGAAGATTTATTCACAATTTATGTTTAAAATTAGAAAAAAATATCTGGTACAAAAATAAAAAAAGACGTTGAAAACTGAGGTGACTCGCGCCCTTAATGGCACATCTGCACCTCTGATTCATGGCTATTGGCAGAGAGTATTGGTACATAGGCGTCGCTCATTTGACTGGCCAATCAGTGTAAGGTTGTAATAATACCACAAGTCTATGATTTACGGGTAAAACACCACGGCGCTGGGAATTAAAAACTTCCATCACAGAACTGCTAATACGTACTCCAGGCATTGAACTAAAGTAGCGCATGATTCTTTTCACCATAGTTCGCTGGCTCTCGATGCAACCGAGTCTACGACCGAGAAGAGACGTAAAACTGAAACTCTTTATAATGGCAGTTCCAGTATTTGCACGTGCCAACGCTGCGTCAAAAAATACGCATGGTAGTGTTTACAGCCGTGTCTTGACAAGCAAAACTCATTACCGCTGATATACGACGCAACATGTTTTCAACACGAATAATTTCGAGCATTCGCCACACGTGCTTCCTGGAGCCTAGCAGCCAAAATTACAAAAAACAAATTTTTTCTCGCCTCTTTGCACTGTACCTTGTAGGTAAACAGTGAATGCAAGCACGAGCCACAGTTCAAATATTTAAACATGCACGTGCGGAATTGGCAACAGAGAGAGAGTGCAACCAAGCCCTCGTAACTGGAATAGGAAAAACAATCCCTAAACCGAAGTTTGCTGAAGTTTCTCATATCCGTCACACAACTTATAAACGAAAAATAAATGTTACAATAAAACTAACAACTAAATAAAATCATGCATCTTTAAGGTCATGATCATTAATTTATTTCAAACAATTGCAAATAACTCAAGTATTATTTAACCAAAAGCTTTGAAAAATTTGAGACTGTGTACATTCATACGGCACACAATTTTGCCAGAGAGTTTTTTTTAAATAATGTACCATTTGCTAGCAAAAAATATTTTGTTTCATTTTCGATTATTTTGACAACAAAATACGTGATAGGCCTGTTTCAAGGGCAAAAATCTAAAAATCCGTTTGATGTACTGCAACAGAAAAATGCATGTACATACGTTGATGTATATGTGTTAAAACTGCCAGAATGAATTTTTTATATATGTATTAATTTGCGTTAAAAACTTTTCCCGAAACCACAGCAAAACTAAAGAGCGAAGCCTTAATAACTAATGATATTCAAGTTTGCTATATGCGGTTCAGGATAATGTTATCTCTCAAATAAGCCGTGCTAAAGTTCTATTTTCAGCGAATTCGTATCCTTCCGCGCGTAACGGCTAACGACGGGAAATGCCTAACCTCTCTGGACACGTCACTTTATGTTTGCGCGTGTAAGATAAATTGTGCAGCCAGTAGTAATTGGTACTGTTTGATAAAAAAAAAAGTTAATTCCATATATAAAATACAATCATATCGATTTCCGATACTTTTGTTTAAGCTTGATTGTATTTCAATAGAAAAATTAATGGAGCAATATTCCGGAATTTCGCTTCCAACCATTCATGCAGTAAGACAACTAGACTTGGTGAATATATGCAGTGACGTCTAGTGATATTTTTAAAAGGCTAAATATTTAGTGCTCACATTATCCAGAATGACCTATAGTGTTATTTAGTATATTGAAAAGTTAAACGTAATATTGATAATTATATTGTGAAGATGGTAACTCTGAAACGTCACTTTCCATTGTTCACTATGCGTACTCTGGCGTTGGTATTAGGGAGGGATAAGAAGGGCAATACTTTAATTAGGCTACGGCTTCTTCGGCGAAAATACGGTTCTCCTTATTTACGAACCATCACAGATTTCGCGTGGAGGGATTTCGGGTGATCATGGAAAACCTAAATCACGATGACCGGAGCAGGGGATGAAACCCGGGTCCTCACCAATGCGAGTTTGACGTGTTGCCGTTGCGCCACCTCGTTCAGTCTCTTATTGTACGCTTCCCGAGTACAACGTCTGCTAGTGAACAGCTAGGTCTTGTCACTCTGTGGTACTAAGTTCGAAACTAAGCACACTTGAGCTAGAAATAAATTGTGGCTGTTTGCTAAATCACCCCTTGCCTACACACTTGGTGGCTGGCGACGAGCCATTGAAAATGCGCTAGTGCCTACTCGGCACACGTCGCATGAATCAATACTCACTGTGCAGTGTGGGAAGAGTGGTAGAAGTTGCGGGTGTGGGGGGTGGGGTGGATAATCACGAGGGCCTCAGCCATAATTCTGTTGCGCTCGGTATTTCACGGAACGGTTTCCCTCGCATACGTTCGCTATAAAATACGGTGTCATGTTTTGTAGCCAGCCTACCCAACAGAGTAAATATTATAAAACTCCGCACCAAATTAAGTTAAAAAAAACGATAAAAACTTTGGTAGCACTACTCTATTTTATTACATTAATAGCGAATTCATTTTCAGCTGGGAATCTGCTTTTTAAAAGGGAAATGTTCGCTGAAGTTTATTACTCTATTTTTACTCATTGATTTGCTTAAAAAAGAGAAGAGTAAAGCTTAAAATCCACTTATCTATTTACCATTCTTTGAATGGATAAACTTTATGAATTCGTTACACAATTATACATAAATATATCACACATAATTATCTTAAATCAAATTGTGCAAAACATAATTGATTCGGTTTCCGTAAAAAATATCACTTAAAAAAACTTCCTTGTTAATTTTGTCAACATTCATAAATGTAGAAATGCACTTATTACCCTATCTTCCCTTTCTATATTGCTCCATACCTAGTAACTCCAGTAAGATAAATTAAAAATGTTTTCTTTGCTAATACAGCATGGTATCGAATCTATTCCTTTTCCACTCAGCGATTTAGTCACACATAAAAAGATAAACAATTTAAAGTAGTCGTAAATGATACATTATGATAAATATCATTAGGCCGCACTACACGTAATATCCTAATTCGTAGTTACATGTAACATACAGAGCAAGAAATACGATAAACAAATAAACTAAATGTCTACCTCTTAATTGTGTAGAAGCGACCTAAAACAGGAAGCTTAATGTAAACATATTTCGTTCATGTATCTAGTAAACTGGGTGGACAAGCCAAAAGATACATTCTGCATGGTGGATGTGATAAGTTACTGCAGAGATACGATAAACCTTTAAATTAGCAGTAAATTGCAATCGCCAGATTTTGCAAGAATGTGTACTTTGGCTATTCCTATTCAAGATGCTGCATGGTCGAAGACAGCTGCATGCACTGTTCTTATGGTAACCGGATATTTTCAACAATTTTGCACGTTACAGCCTGCGAAGTGACGTACCTATAGGAGCGACCTTGAAGCGCTCATCTAATAACATATCGCCACAACGAGCGAGACGTAGGACTAGCGTGCAATTTTACAAATTTACTATTGGAAGTTTAAGGGCGCCACTTACCACACGCTTAACTCGAATGAAATATTTCTCAGTGCGTTTTAATGCCACGTGCTACGTAACCTAACATTTACAAACCCACTACGTATCACTTTCAATCTATAACGCTGTGCAATAACAACATATTGTTATGCACCGTAAAGAATTATTTGAAAACATACTACACCGATGTTTATGTAGGAGTGTTAAACAAAATGTATGGTAAATGGTTTCTCATACATCAATGGTAGCGATTCTATTAAGTTTAAGGAAACACTTACCATACTTTGTGTATTAACTGCGCTAAACATTTGCTCTGTTTGCAGCCTGAAGTATGGTAATTGCCCAATAGTGAGTACAGGAAATAAAATGTATTGTTTCAATACCTTAATGGAAATACAACTAACGAATAGTAATAATATCGAGTAGAGAGAGAACCCGAGAACAGATTGTCACAATTTGACAGACAGACTTTCATCCTGGGAGCACCTAGGTTTTCGCTGTTCCCTGACAGGTATGAAATAACGACCTACAATGGAGCAGCGATGGAATGCAAGAGAGATGAGACAATGCCCACCATGTTTCCCATCTACTAACTTGCTGGGAATCGAAACCGGGTCGCCTTTGTGAGAGGCGAGTACTCAAACCACTACACCACCGCGGCCCGCTATCACACTATTTTACCATAAACATTAAGTACTACTATTTAAATGCTAACACATTTTTCTACCTTAACGGCTTACATTTAGCACAATTTCATTTGCGGCGAAACTAGCTTACAGCGGTTCATGCTTAAACAAAAATGTGCAATGACAATTTTACTGTGGAATACAAGTATTTTTAAGGTAAAAAATTTACAAGTTTTCGCAAGAATTGATCCTTCTCTTCATGCACGCAATTTAAACGAAATAATAACATTCATATTGAATCAAAATATCTACCGGATGAAATGCCTTGGTACAAAAGTTGTATCTGATTTGTAAAAAATACTGTCTCTGCGTCACGCAAGACAATCGACAGATATTTGTTCAAACGCTCTCATGACATGAGGGTATAAACAAATACTCTTTACACGCGGAATGTGGACTTATAAGTTGTTTCCAGCTGCATCACACAAATATTCCTCAGCAGCCTATTTGGATTCAATTTCCTTTTTGATGCTTATATGCAAAGAGGTACTAAGTATGATCTTAATCTATGCGTAAAGAACCTAACTGCCTTTCATTGCTAATATAACCACATTGCTGCAGTCCACTCATGCAACGTGTATCTAGAGCATTTTTAACCACGAGCTGTAAAGACTATTTCTATAAGTACCAAATATATTCTGTATTTAAGCTACGTGAACGAAGTTGTATCGAGGACACGTGTGTAGAGCAGGTCTTGTTAAAATTAGTAGTTTTTTGAAATTAATTTCTAGCTCTATATTATAATTCATAAATTTTTGCAAGAAGCAGCGTTAGGCCCTCGAGTAGGGCACTTGTTTGCTGACCCATACTTAGAATAATAAATCTAACTTACATAAAACTGGAGAGTGAAAAGTTTATGCAGTCTCAAATCACGGGTTTCATTCTACATTTTCTCTCTCTTTCTCTCACACACACATACATACACACACAACAAACACACACACATACATATCTACACACACATATATTATATATATATATATATATATATATATATATATATATATATATATATATATATAACCAGGGATCCTTGTTTTAGGTGATAATATTTCTGCATCAGTTTGCTTCAGTGCCTCGTGTTCACATACGCGGCTCTGCTTCATGGCCACTGATTGGCTGAATTTAACTATTACGTGTCTTAAAGTTTCTCTGCAAATCGCAGACGTTCGTTATTCGTAGAGTCAGTGATTTTTAGGTGAAAATAATTCAGCATCACTTTGTGTCAATACCTTACGTGCACATCTGCACAATCTGCTTCATAGTTATTGGCCGACCATATATTTGAGTAGGAACGTCGCTCATTTAACTGGGCCACTGCGACACCACTGATCTGTTATATGAGAGTAGAACCTCAAGACACTGACAGTTGTAAACATACAATGACTGAACAAGAAGCAGAGCCGCACGTGTCCATGCAAGACATTGAAACAGGCTGGTGCAGAATTATTTTCACCGAAAATCATTGCCGCTATTTAGTCGCACTAACCTTATTCTGACTGGTAGAGTCAAATGAGAAACGTCGTTACACAAAGACACTCTGCCAATAACACAGAAGAAGAACTGTAGAAGTAGAACTAAGACATTGAAACATGATGGTGCAGAAATATCTTCGCAAAAATCAGGGGTCCCTTAATATTACGTGTTTCACGTGACATCAAATATCATACATGACTTGACAAAGGCTAAAGAAGAGGAAAAGAAATGGCCAGTGCCATTTGTGTTTGCTTGGAGTGATTTTAAGAAACGCTGGAATCAGAAAATAACGCTAGTCGGATCGGGATTTAAACCTGAGCACTCTCAAAAGTTGAGCGAGTACTTAACTGCTTCACGTCGCTCGATATAAACAGGTTCAATGTTCTTATGGCGCTATATCTATATCGTAATAAGGACATTTTTACCTATATAGGCAAATTTATCGCGGTGAGAATTTAAATGCTATTGATATATTTTTTTTTTTTCAAATAAAAAACATTCCTTTAGGAGATCAGTATTGACAGCATTAATATACCTGGTAAAACCTTTAATGATAGTATAAAAGTTATCTTACTATAATCACAGACAAAAATAATGAATAGTAGCCAAATAAGAAAATGTCAGCTACGTTGTTCTTAGTTATAGGTATCGATACATATGTTGGTGGTGATCATTGTAAGTCTGTGTGGCGAAAGTTTCAGGCCTGTTGCGAATCGCTCCTGAACCCTCCGATATCACACAGATATTTCAACGACGACAAAAAATTTGTTCCATTATCAGCATATTCAGAAGTCGGGAATTAACGTTATCGTTAGGTTCATTTTACATAAACGAGTAACTCCATGGATTTGTATATGCAATGAGCAACACACCTTAAGAAAATCATTATCAAGTCCTGTAGATGGCGAGGGAGCAAATGTATAGCGAGGTTGTTTTCCAAGTCTTGTAATATCAACTCCGACGATAAGCTTTAGCAGATTGTATTAGTGCAGGACTTCTCAATAAAATGTACCTTCGGGCCACTTGCTTCAATTTTATAACTACCAAAAACACTCGCGGGCCAAAAGTAAAAAAAAAAAAAAAATGCAGTCAATAATTATAGGCATTGTACGGAATCATTTAATTGAACTTTATTATAACAAAACATTTTCACTGATTTCTGACATTTTGATGGCGGGCCAGTAGAAATCTCTCTGCGGGCCGCATCTGGCCCTGGACTAGTGCGTCTACATGTCACACACTATGTAAATGTGTTCTGGAGACCGAGGCGAGTTATTCGAAAATTCGGAACTTGTCTCGTGTACGCTACTGGACAAAGAGTATGTCAGTCCCGACTCGCATTCGTGAGGACCCGGCTTCTATCCTTGGCTCCGGCCATCCTTGGTTATCCGTTGTTTTCCGAAATCGCTCCAGGTGAATGCTAGGATGGTTACTTAACAAAGACCATGGCTGACTCCTCTTCCCGTTGCTATAATTGTACCAAGTTGTATGTCACCGTCTCTGATGACTTCGCTGTCGACGAGAAGTAAAATCCACTTGCGTTACCCACCTTTTGACGTATCTTTGACGACTGAAAACCAGCAATAAGTAAGAAAATAACTCATATAAACCCATGTCATGTGGTATCTTGTGCGGTTAAAAGCCAACGGATAATCGACTGTGGCCCCTGCGCGTATATGACTGCAGAGTCTAAGCTGCCGGCAGCCGAATACGTGAGATAGGCTGCTCGCTCATCTAGTCATTGCTTAACACTGGAACCCCTAGGTTACTCCACGCTTTGTCTGTGCTGAACAAACATGAGCATTTTTTGATCTAGTATCCGAACAACGCTGAACCACAGGAACACAAAGCTGGTTGGTATCTTCACCGTGTCCCCGCGTCTTGGCGCGCGGCTCGCAGGGGTAGGGCTTGCCACCAGCTAATCTTCACAGCCACGCTGGTTGCCGGCAGCTAATCCGCAGGGGCTGGCGTGGCGCAGTTGATCACGGCGATATGTCTTGCCTGTCGCCGCCCCTCCCCGCCTCCGCGCGTATTGCTCGTGACGGATGTTGGTCGAGAAACGGCTGCGAGATGCTTTGTCCCTACCCACGGCACGTAGTTCCTCCTGGATGTTGGCATCTGTCATTCTTTAACTGGGCTTACCTTGGTTTCATGGTGCTATCGTCCAGGCTACGGCTTAGCTATATTAAAAAAAGAATGGACATTTTGCATTAAACCCTAACTCCACGTTATGAACCACGGATGGCTGATGAAGGAGACAACTGCTTGTATACTGAACTGCGCCCAAACAGAAACAGAAGGTAATTAATGTTATTGAATGAACGAAGAAAACAAGCTGGTTGTATGAAACCTGTAATACTGTAGTCGCACACTCTTAAGAGTCCTATACATCAGGTGCTAGATGTCACCTCTGAGGTACGCAAATGAGCAGGGGATAAGAGCTAGATTGACCCTTGCGTGGACAACCGTAACACCTTTAGACGCGCGGCGCGAAAACAGCGTGCATTGTTTTGGTTGTTGACTCTTTCCTATCGGATTTTAAGCGGTGACATTCATTTTTTATCTACGGAAAGTGCGTAGTAAAGTCCAGCTCGTGCTTCTTGCTTTACGATTCACATTTTTTTTCCGCCACGGCAGACTGAAAAAGACGTTTTTAGCCATTTCGAGGTGCCCAAAACCATGTTTCTAAAAACGATAGCAAGAAAACAAAAATAGAGAAGCATTATATAAAATGCTTTTTATTTTCGCAGATAAAAATACCGTACCCACGTTGTATAGTATTTCTTAAAAAATACTTTGTCCCAACCAGTAGTAAATGGCTCTTAATTGTGGTTTTAATTACACACTTGGACGTATCAGTATTCAAGTTGCTCTCAGTCTTATGTAAGTAAATGCCTCCTTTGCCAGTATTATGTTTACTTTTGTAACAATAACATTGTTTGGTATGTGTGCTTTTTATGAAGCTCACGCCCTGTTAACACTAACAGTGGTAAGGGTGTATTGCTCGAACAACTCTACATAACGCATTCATTCGATTAACATTCGTTAGTTAATTATCGATAATTTGCTGAAGCTATTTTTTTTAGTTATTTAAGAAGCGTCTCTCTACACTCCCTAGCTGAACAAGTGGCTTCAAATATAGAAATTCTGTCCTCCAAAAATTTAGTTATTTAAACACTACATAATTGATATTCATCATTGTAAGCTATTTAGTGCTATTTAGTAGTTCGAAAATGTAAATTACACATTTGCTGCTGACATTTTCACGCGAAATAAAGTTTTGTTTCGTGTGTATAAAAATTGTTTTTATTTATTTGACGTAGTGCTACTCTAAAATAATAAAATGTTTAGCATAATCGGCATATATTTCGTGATACGTAATATGAAAAAACTACTTACAATGGCTGCATCAGCAATTACATTCAGATTTTCGTGGCGTAGATTTTACATAAAACGTATTACATACTAAGGAAACACAAAAAAGTGAAATACCTCATTAGTGTCATTATTTTGGATAACTACTGCACTATATTAAGATGATATATTACTGCATGGAAAATTGGCGAGTAAGCTAAATGTTTTCTGAGCCAATTAATGTTCTCTCAAATTTATATCCAATTAGGAAAAGACTCCACGAGAGCACATGCTATGTGAAAAATTGTGCTTCTTGGATAGAATATAAGCATGTATATAGACCGTTCGGTATAAAGTGAGCACTAAAGGTTTGACTTTTGAAAAAACCATTAGCCGTTACAGCATGTAGTTTAACGTTAATAACAGTATTGTTGACTGTGAATTACTTATATAGTTCCGTGTATTTTCCTATTTAAATACAATACAGAAAAAAATCAAATATTAAATCGACACATCAGTATTTCATGTACGAAAAACTTTTACATATGAATGATCTTAAGTATGTATCTACTGCCTGCGTAATTTAACTTAGTCGAAAATGTTCCGTGTCGTCTGCAGACTGATTATTCAGCGAGCACTCTACTCTGAAGATGCGTAGTTCAAAATTCACACACACACACCAACACACACACACACACACACACACACACACATATATATATATATATATATATATATATATATATATAATGGCTCGAGTGTGGTACGCACTAGAAATCATTCCTTCAGATTTTTTTCCTTGTGCAGTCAACATGGTTTTTATAACGCAATGAACATATTAGAAATGATTGTTTATGAATACTATTGTAAAATTACGTGAATGGAATTGTATTATGTGAATTGTTACATTTTACGATAGGCAATGATTGCACTTGGAATAACATTTAATTACTAACTATACAATTTTTTTACGTTTCGCAAATTAAGAAACGACTATTATATATCAGTGTTGTAGGTGCGACAGTGTTGTGTATGACAGCAGAACTTAAAGAGATGTGAATTTCTGAGTAACGTGTGTTGTTATGTCGTATGTTTTTGTGATGGTTTTGTGTTTCAAATTCGTATAAAATGTGCACACATTTACGTAAGGCACTGAAACAAAGTGGTGCAAAAATATTTTCGCTAAAACTACCGAGCCCAAATATGATTTATCTTTGAATATACAATGTTTTGTGTGTGTGTTCTGGAAATTATTGTGATAACTCTAAAGTAATTTCTATATGGCAAGGACAGTACAACAAAATAGTCACGCTTACACGAGAATTACTAGCCAGATCGTGGAGAACACACGGTGTTAGCTCTGTTGGTTGTGATAAGGGGGCTGGGAAAAACCAAGATATGTTAGGAACCCAGCTTAAGAGGTTCCAAGAGGAAAAGAACGTCATGGATCGTAGAAGGAAGCAGATGTGTTACGAAAGGGCTCCAACTTCGGTCGTGAAGGCTGAAGTCTTTTTGACTATCATCCACCTTGGAAGGTATGAAGGAGGTCTGCCGGTGATCCCAGGAGGCGATACTGAGATGAAATCGAGGTTTCATCTGGAAGACATTGAAACTACTCCGGTAAGGTAACCTAAACTGCTGTGTTGGCCAGAGTAGAGTCCTCTCATCGACATACGACGGCAAAGTTAACCTATTTTTTCTTAAAAAGCAATAATTTACTACAATCTTTAAGTATATCTGAAGCGTTAGCCAAAATTATTGATTGTCTTGTGAGCTTCTACGACACTCACGAATATCCGTTGATAACACATGACCGCAATAATTGCTAGTCAAAGGCACACACATATTTCATATTTCAAAGACTTGAGTATGTCAACTTTATAATTTTGAACACTATTTACGGACTCTACGTTGGTAGTTACGTTAGCTTAGTTGTACTGTCCTCTGCATATTAAAACTATGCAAATTTGTCATATATTCTCTAGTTAAATTAGCAATTCAACAAAGCGAACAGGCATTTCACATTCAGCCCGTATTTATTTATTAATGCGACAGTAAATCAGTTTCTATTAGGAAACATTTTGAATCCTATTTAGTAACGTAAGGAATAGTAAAATAATTGTCACACAAGTGTCTGTAATCAAACGATATTGAAGATCCCAAAAAAATATTTAAAAATTATAATACTAAATCGCAGATATTCTAATAAAATTATGTCACATTTAAATTCTTCAAATGACCAATTAATTGCTTTGAAAGTAACTAACTTACCTCGGAGACCGACTGACTTTTGGCTGCATTCACACGAACTTTTTTTTTTGTTGGGTCCGACTGCAGAAAGTAGTGTCGGCATTGTGGTTTGCGCGTGTTCCAAACCGACAGTAAAGCCGACTGCAAGTGGCAGAGATGAAGTTGCAGCCCAAACCACACACCGACCTCTTTCTGCAGTCAGTCTCGGCCATAAAAAAACGCTCGTGTGTAACCAGTCTTTGTTTACACTTTCGTGACTTTAGCTAGGTTGGCAAGTCCGCTGACAGCGATGTTCCACTATCACATGACGTGTAGCGATGGTCCACTATTGCTCTCTGCATTCTTGTTGTAGGAATTAGCTGATTATTTCTCGTAGAAGCCGTCATAATCTGGTCGGCAGAGTCTCCAATAATCCACCACACCCCAACACTCTTTCTTAAACAGAGCTGGTGTAATCACAAAATATGTGCCGTAAATCCTTAGTTTCAACTGTTAAATCATGACAATAACAGTCTGGTAGATTTGAAAAAAAAAAAAAAAAAAAAAAAAAAAAAAAAAAAAAAAAAAAAAAAAAAAAAAAAAAAAAAAAAAAAAAAAAAAAAAAAAAAAAAAAAAAAAAAACAAGAAATGTAGTAACGTCTGAACATTATATCCAGAAACTACTGCAACTTAACTAAATGCCATCAATGAAGGTGAATTTGACAACGTGGAGAAGTTAACTGAAAAATTTTAAAAATATATGTTGTGACTGGAAAGTAATTACTGTTATCAAATACACATGCTATTAAATACTTTATAAGCGCTTTTATTAGCTCCGCCTGTATGCATGAATGTATGCAATGTAATCATTCATGTACTTTTCCTTCACTTCCAGACGTACGAATTATTTGAAAATCAGTGCACGTATTGAGAATTGAATACAATATAATGATTTTATAGCTAAGACCTGTTACTATCACATTTTATATAAAAAAAAATGCTATCCGGCTACGACAGAAAAAAAATCGTTTTTGAAATCAAAATTTATAAAGAAACCATTTTGAAAAATATATAATTTATTAAGTATTCCGTTTTGTTTTAAGACAAAAAATAAAACAAAATTAGTTTCAAAGAACTATAGAAAAACACGTTTTTGTGGTAATGTGAACTAAAATTAAAAATAATCTTTAAACTGAAAAGTTTTTTTTTCATTAACGCTAGAATGTCCCGCAGTTCAGTACAATTAATATTTTTTAAAATCCGTAAAACAAGAATGAAATCATTTACCAAAAAATTACTTCATATAAAAAAAGCTTGAGGTAATCTCTACTTACTTTTCATAACGACTCTACCTTTACGAATATCTAGTTATAACAAATTTAGGACACACTTTGTTAGCCGAATTTAAAAATGGAAAAAAGTAGGGTTATAGATCACCTCCGTGTGTGTGTGTGTGTTGGTTTAGGGTATTATTCGAGGGCGTGTGTGTAATATTTCGGCGAGATTCTGAGGGCCTCCGGCAATTCGAGGACCTCACACAGGTCCTCGAATAGAAGACCTCGGATATGTGATCTTCAGACAACAAAGTGTGTGGAAATATGATCGAGAAAATTTGCTATTGAGTCCTCGGATGATGCCTAAGG